>PVJC01046172.1:0-13412 GCA_004026665.1 Murina feae
GATTATAATGCTTCATTTTCATTAATTTTCATAAGCAAATGAAATAATTTGACAGTGTTTTGAAAAATAATGCCATATATGTATAAGCTACAGTTTATAAACTCTGATTACACATCTTAACATCTATTTTTTTTAATCACTTGGCTGGTTTTCAGATAATAGGCACAATATAATTGATCACTTTGATGATGGCTTTCTGGATTGTTTTGAAAGTTATTACAGTGTTCTTCGGGTGCCATATAACTAGAACCATAAAATATATTTCTATAGTTATTGGACTAGTTTTATAGAAAAGCAAGTAAGTGTTTTCTGCATTGCTTCTGAATGTCTTCTCTATTTAAAAAAATCTTAAATATTTAAAAAATCCTAAATACCATGCTGTGGAGAGTGATCCATCACTACATTTGCTTGTTCTGCAGTTCAGTTGTATCACTTGCTAATTATGGTCATTACACTTAGTATCCAATCATGTTTAAGTTAATTTATTATTCACTTTTAATAAATAGAAATAGTAATGTCCCCCTCCATCCTAAAACTTAAAAAAAAAAAGACTCCTGGTAATTCTTGCCCCTGATCTTCCCCTATAGTCATTGCGTGGATGTGCCCTCCTTTATTATGTTGATAATTCCCATTGCTTCCCATATCCTTTTTTAAAAATGTATTTGTATTGATTTCAGAGAGTAAGGGAGGAGAGAGAGAGAAATAATAATGATGGGAGAGAATCCTTGATTGGCTGCCTCCTGCAGGTTCCACACTGAGGATCAAGCCCACAACCAGGCATGTGCCCTGGACCTCGGAATCAAACCTTGACCTCCTGGTTCATAGGATGATGCTCAATCACTGAGCCATGCTGGCCAGCTCCCTTATTCTTTTAACAATTAGGCCCATCATCTTTATAGATTTCCCTTCTATTTCTAGTGCAATTACTTCAGCTAATGAAGTTGTTAATGATCTGCAATTATATACAATATTCTAGCTTATTTTTGCATTTACACATTTTCCTGAGTTTCCCAAGTGGGGGCTTGGTGAGCCAGGCCTGGGTCAATGTGAAGGTAACAGAATTTGATGTCCAGGAAGATAGGAAACATAGGCCCAACGGCAAAGTTAGGACAAGGCTGTGGGAAGTCAAACTGGTGAGAATATTCAATTGTTTTTTGCAAACCGAAGGACCAGTTAGAAGAGTCACAGCAGAGAGGAGATGTTGGGAATGATGTGCAGGTTAGGAATCAGAGACACTGAGCAGAACCAGAGAAAACAGGAGAAAAGTGCCTAGAAAAGTTCCTCGTGGGGCTTGAGGATAGCATGGGGGCATCCAACAGGGCACTTGAGGCCTGCCTAGGGATGGAATCGCATAGCTGAGAACACTGAGTGTCAGGTGCATTCATTTCTTCAACCAACAGTTTACACATCCACAAGCCAGGAGCAGGTAACACATAGAACACTAAGTCATAGCTTTGGGTACCTTAGAGAGGCATTATTTGAGATTACATATAGCTTTTTTGGTATAAACAAAACTTAATGCTTTTTAAATACGTCTTATCCTCAGTATTTAATCTGAGACCTGTACAATATCTTATTTAAAATATCAATATACTCGTAGAGAATATGATTAATTCTTGCAATGAATGTGGTTTCTTATTCTTTGTATAAATCTTTGAAGTGTTTTTTTTTTAAATTGAGAATTGCTCTTAACTAGAAAAAAAAATCTATAAACTTCAACCAATGTTAAGAATTTTAGACATTTGGAGAAAACCAACATAAGCTGTATGCCTACTGGGTTAGAAGGCATGTATTAATTATGCCCAAGAAAGGAATCTTAGAATTTTGAAGTTGGTTTTCTAAAAGAATTAATTAGTCCATTCTCAGTATCTTCAAGAAATTATTGGAAACAAGAAATGAAAATATAATACTACCTGATATAAAAACACATTCCATCACTACTTGGAATGTTTCACTTCTAGTAAGACTGCAGTGATTATGGAATGGATCAAAAAGGGGGACCCAAACTGGACAGGAGATAAAGACAATCATTTTATTTATTTTTGTTTTGTTAATGTGATGATTAACATTAACATTTTGTTTTGTTAATGTCAGGTGAGGCTGAGGATATTTTTCACATTGATTTTTAGAAAGAGTGAAAGGGAAGATGAGGAGAGACACAAAGAGAGAAACATCAATGTGAGAGGGACACATCCATTGGTTGCCTTCCACACACATGCCAACCTGGGCTGGAGACTGCGACCGAGCCTGCAATTGAGGTACGTGCCCTTGACTTGAATCAAACCTGGGATTCTTCAGTCTGCAGAACAATGCTCTATCCGCTGAGCCAAACTGGCTAGGGCAAAGACAGTTATTTTTAAAAAAAAAATAATTATTCTGTATTTTAGAAAAAAAATAAATATTTTAAAAGATGAGATCTGAGAAGGATATAGCTGAATACAAATATTGAATAAATTCTGACTATTAAAATTAGGCTGTAAAGCTACAGGAGGTAAATTTTAGGAGAACTAAAAATGACTACTTCATAGCATGTGTAAATATAGCTAGACATTGCCTTAAAACAATATTTTAAATTTCAAATGTGTGTTGAGATTTTGTCTTAGTGCCCTATCAAAAAAACTGCTCTTCTGACTATCCCTTTGCAGTGATTTATGGATTTCCGGTCATCACAGGCAAAATAAGCACTGTTGAATGACCAGCACACAATAAATTAATTATAAATATTACATTTATATCAACACTTAAAAAGAGACAATTTATTAAATTCTCATAATGAAAAGTGAGTATTAATTTTAAAACAGCACATGTTGGTTTATGTTGACATTCATTGGCAAAATGAATTAATCAACCAATACTTTTTATTAGACAATGTAGAATATGTGAAACTTGATATATTATAGTGAGGCATTATTTATATGAATTTTTAAGGTAGATAGAAAGGACAATGTTTTTAATTTTGTCCAAATTAGGTCCCTGAAATTTGTTTCAAAGTTTGCCTCTTTGATTCCTAGTTAAGGCCATGCAAATTGAGTCCAGAGTGAAGCAATGTCGCCATCTACCGTGAAGAGCATGGCAATGATGGTGGTAAAGAGAAAAATAAGTAATTCCACAGTCCTAAATAAATTATAAATATTAAGCTAATTTTATTGTAGTTATATTACACCACTTTTCAATTGTATTTCCAGTAGAGTTACTAAATAGAATCAACTAATTCTGTTAGGAGTCCTGTGAAGCTAGAGCTCTTTAGCTGTAGATTTTAAGATAACTTTCATCTCAGTAATTTTCTTTAAAATACATACAGATGTGTGCACATATACATTTTCCTGAAGATGTAGTTTTTTCTTCTACAACATAACCCCTTAATGTTACTATTATTTCTGTTTATCCTTTATTTTCCCATATTATCTTTTTCATAAGCTGATTTCCATATTGATTTTTTTCTAGACTGTCCATAACATAGTTTCTCATTTAGTTTCAATCTAGTCATTTTGTGAGAGTTTAGTTTGAGATAAGATTTCACTACAATCAGAAGCATTTGTAACACCTAATGTGTTAGGCTATTATCCTCAACTAAAATATTTTAAATGGTACATACCATTGATCTTTATTCAGTTAGCACTTGGTATTTCCATTTTTCTAATCTTCCATTAGTCATTTTCCTAAATGACTCTCTACATCTGAATATAACTCATTAAAGGGCAGCTATTATACAACTTCTATGCCCCCCATCATCAACTCATGCCCCTACTATTAGTATTTTGTAAATAGTAAGCACCCAATGTTTACTAAATGAAACATGAAAAGTGTAATGTACCTAAAAAATGCTTTTATTCATTGTGCAATAGTAGGGAAAATAAAGTAACACAAAGGTAGAAAAGGTATTAAGTATTTTATTGGTTATTTGGGCACCTGGTTCTTTTCAGCCAGCATTGGAGAATGGGGGTGGGGATTGGAAGGCAAGAGGAATGACTCAGAGAGGGAAAGGACAAGTAATCAATCCAACATGGGATTATTCAGTGTGTCCTGGTGCCTATTGCTATAACCAAGTACCATAGACTGGATGGTCATAAACAACAGAAATTTGTGTCTCACTGTTCTGGAGGCCGGAAGTCTGAGATCACGGTGTCAACATGGTCAGGTCTGGTGAGATCCTCTTCTGGGTTACAGGCTACCAGCTTCCTGTACCTTCATGTGACAGAAAGAAAGTGAGCTAGCTCTGGCCTCTTCTTATAGACACTAATCCCATTAATGAGTATCGACTCTCATGACATAATTACCTCCCAGTGGCTCCACCTCCAAATATCATCACATCGAGGGTTGAATTTCAGTATATGAATGTTGGGGTGACAAAAATCTTCAGTCCATAATGTAGTGCTTACAGTATTCTAAGTAATAGTCTAAATCAAGCATGTCAGGCATGCAGCCCGCCGGCTGAGAGTTTGACATGCTTGGGCTAAATGCTTGGGAGAGGCACAGAATTTAAAAACCACACAGATCCTTATGTTGTGCTTTTGGGGAGTTACAATCATGCAGCCAGCTCAGAGGAATATTACATCCTAAGCAGTGCAACGTGGACCATCTGTTCAATAAAAGGTTCTGAGACATGGAAGAGGTGGATTGGGACCAAGTGAGGAATGCTATAGGAGAATATGGGTGTTGCATTGAATCTTAAATTTCCAGATGTGAAAAACAAAAAGTACAAGACGAAGATAGGTGGAAGAGGAAAGCATGTACGTTTGGAAAGGGAAATCTTGTAAGGCACAAGTAATACAAACAAAAGGCACTTCTATTTCTCCTCCACTGATTTTTACAATGTTGTCTAGTGCTGTGGTACTATGCTAGCCACTAGCTACATGTGGCTTAGTTTAAATTAGTTAACATGAAATAAATGTAAAAATCAGTTATTTTCTTTTGTAAAAATGTTTTTATCCTCACACAAGGAAATGTTTTTGTTGATTTGAGCGAGAGGAGGAGATGGGGGGGGGGGTGTTGGGAGGCGGGAGGAAGGAAGAGAAGGGGGAAAAAACTTCAGTGTGAGAATCATGAACCATTGTCTCCTGTACACTCCCCAGCACAGAGGTGCTGACGGGATCGAACCCACAACCTGGGTATGTGCCCTGACCAGGAATCTAACCAGAGACCCTCTGGTGCACGGGAGGATGCGCCAACCGAGCCACACGGGCCCAGGCTCAGTTCTTTATTTTCACTGGCCAGATTTCAAGTGATCAATAGCCACAGGTGGCTACTAGTGCAAATGTACAACACACCCACCTCTGCAAAAAAGTTCTTTCAGGCTATAATAAGCACTACTGAGCACTTACTATATAAAAAGCTTCCATGATCCTATTTAATCTGCATTGCACATTCCTAAAGTATATACTTACAGACAAAGAAAACTGAGGTTGCTATTCAATATTTTCCCAAAGTCACATAGTCAGTGGCAGGGCTGTGATTTGAAATTTCATCAGACTTCAAAAACTGATGCTTCAAGCCATGGGAAATAAGGTTACTGGGCAGGGAAAAGTGAGTTATTTACCAAAACAGTAACATCCCAGGTCAAACTTTTCATGGCAGGCAAAATCCAATAGGTTCTTGAGTAAGGGAACAAAATCATAAGTGGTATTTCAGTATAATTGATGTGTGTGTGTGTGTGTGTGTGTGTGTGTGTCTGTTATCTAGGAGACAGGGGCTCAAAAGAGGTTGTATAGCAGAAAAATGTCCAAGTTGCATTACTTTGCACACCAGAGCAAAAGGAGTCTCTTTAAAATGTGAATGTTTCCCGAAGACTAATCCTCAGCTCTTTGCTCTTATCTCAGTACAAGCTCCTCTTCGTGAGGTCTTCCATGGCTTTCCTGTGAAGCAACAGCCTCCTAGCCGGTCCTGCCTGGGTCTGCTTCTTGGTAAACATCACGAACAGTGATGCAGATTCATATCTCGAAACTCTTCTTAGAAAACGATTCTGCTGCTCAAAATCTTTAAATGATTATCGAGTGCCTTATATGCTAAGCTTTTGTTAAAAATTAGCTTGCTCTTAAAGCCCTTCCCAATGGGTCTCCTCTTATCTTGATCTAGCCTTGTTTTCCATTCCAACATTAGCCTTAATCCTAGACCAATCCATCCAGAAAGTCTCCAAACACATTGTGACATCCTGCTTTCAGTGCTATTTTTAAAGCCTGCAAATGCTTCTTCCCTGCACCTATCTTTCTAGTATAAAATGCAACCACTGCCCTGATCTACTCACTAGGTGTAAGGATTTCCTCTTAGAAGGGTACCAAGTCTTTGTACCAGAGGTTGTAAAATGGTTTTGCTTGATCCGTTATTAAAATGTTGAAGTAATTCTTAGCACTTAAAAGTCATTTTAAAATTGGAAACTCTAGGAGGGCCCACACTTCAGTAAATGGCGAAAGTTTATTAGTAGTTACCATCGTCAGAGACATGCTGTTTGGTTAGATGGTCGTGACTAATTTTGCAAAGTATTATTGAGCACCTACTGCTTGCCAGACACTGTTTTAGATGCTGGGGATACAGCAATAAACAAAACTGACCATAGAATTTATATTTGCAACAGGAGAAACAGAAAACGAGTAAATTACGTATTAGGAAGTGATAAATGCTATGGAAAAATAAAGCAGGGTTAAGGAGAGCGAGTATTTGGGGGAGAGGGAGCTTGCCCTTTCACATTTACGTAGATCCTGGCTGGATCCTAAGGGAATTGGAGTTTGTGACCCCAACTATGCAGTAGTCCACCCTTATCTGCGGTTTTTCTTTCTGTGGTTGCAATTATTCCTGGTCAACCATGGTCCGAAAATATTAAAAATGGAAAACTTCAGAAACAACTTCTAAGTTTTACATTGCAAGCCATCCTGCTCCAGCTGGTGGGGGCTTGAGTCGTCCCTTTGTCCAGCATATCCAAGCTGTGGGGGGTAACCCCCCCAGTAGGACTCCAGCAGCTCCCTCCTATTTAAATCAACTTGTGTTATTGTAGTGCGTGTGCTCATGTAACCCTTATTTTCCTTCATAATGGACCCAGAGTCATTTACACAACTTTCACCGAAGTATAACTTAAATTTCTTTAGTTATTGTTAATAACTTCTTAATTTATACATTGAGTTTCATTCTAGGTATGTATGTATAGAAAAAACAAGTAATATGCAAGGTTTCAGGCATCCAATGGGGGTGGGGGTCTCGGGCTGCACCCCCCTCGGATAAGGGGGGCTGCCGTGCATCAGGATCGTCACGTACTGTCATGCACGTGCTCCGCTCAGCAACCTGCGGGCGGGGCGTGCGCCTCGCTCCTCTGGACTCCCAGCGTCCGGCAGTATTTTCAGGGCGCCTTTCCGCGATGGAAGTAAAAAGCTCGGAGTCCCCAGAGTCAAAGTAATTCCCAGAGTGGTTCTTCCGGTGGGGTTTAGGCACCAGGAGACTGCAACACCATCAGCCCTCCAAGAGGAGAACCAAAGCCTCCGTCCATTCTCAAAGCCGCCTCGAAGCCACGGCTCCATCAGTCTCCAAGGCAACAGGACTGCGACGCGACCGCACCCGCGGGTCCACGGCTGCCCGCAGAAACCAGACTGCCGCTCAGGAACCAACCACTGAGCCGTTGGAACCCGCAGCCTCCCGCAGAAAACCCCGGGCAGACCGCGTCCCCCGCAACGACGCCCCTACCGCTGTAGCTTCGGGCCTCTGGCGTCGCCCAGTAGTACGCGCGACAACTTCCGGCCCTCGAAGGACCCCGCTCCGTGGCCTGCCGGGGGTCCTAGCGATGGAAAGGTGTCCACGGAGAACGCCTGATGCCTGCGGGGGCCTGTAACAAGGGCTGCCTCCCCCTGTTGGCGGGCAGCGGCGACAGGGCCGCTGAGAGGATGCCCGCGGCTGGCGGGACCTCGCCCCAGGGGCGGAACCGGGGGCGGAGCGCGGAGCCGGAGGATCAGGCGGGATTCCGGCAGGTGCGACGGCGGAAGTAGGAGGTGACGGTCGGAGCGGAGCCGTCTAGGAAGCTGCGGCCGCCGGTCCTCTAGCCCCGAGCAGCTGCCCGTCTCAGCCAGACCGCAGCGACCCGGGCGCGGGTGTGGACGAGATGCCTCTGTTCGTCGCCAACCCCTTCGAGCAGGACGTGGGTAAGTGCTGGTTCCGGGCCGGGGCTGCTGTTCGTCGCGGTAGAAAGTGGGCGGCGGCGACTCCCGCGACTCGGAAGCCAAAGCCGAGGGAGAGAAGGGGGCGTCGCCGCCCGGACGGTCTCTTCGCCTGGTCGCCGGCGGCCTGGAGAGGCCGGGGCCCCCGAGAGAGGCCTTCCCCCTGGCCAAGCGCTGGAATGGGGAAGGAGGACTGGGACTTGCTGGGGGCTGGGACGAGGAAGCCGTTGGGGAGTGGACGGTACAAACCGCTTGCTCCCTGCAGAGCTGGTGAGCACCCCTCGCCCTTTCGGGAGGCGATGCAAACGCGGAGACACTGCGGGCCAGGGCGGCCCGGCACTGGACACCTGCCCTGCCCCGCCCCGCCCCGCCCCGCAGGAAGCTTCTGTGCCGCCTCGCTCCCACCCAAATGCACCCCGGCCCTGAGAGCATTCAGCATTTGTTTACGCGTCTGGGAGCGCTGCTCCCGCGGAACGTCTAGGGGCATGAAAAGGAAAACCCTAGGGCAGCGGTTCTCAACCTTTGGGGCTCGCACGACCCTTCCCCAGGGGTCGCCTAAATACATCCTGCACAGCAGATATTTACATTGCGATTCCTGACAGTAGCAAAGTTACAGTTTTGAAGTGGCAACGAAAATAATTTTGTGGTTGGGGGGCCACAACAACACGAGGAACTGCGTGTAAAGGGTCGCGGCTTTGGGGAGGTTGGGAACCCCACGGCAGGGCTGCAAAGCCGTCCAGAACAACGAGCGTTTTTATTTGTTGGGGCTGTAGGAGCGCTTTCGTCTCAGCGACCATGAAGTGAGAAAAAGAAGGACGGGATAAGAGAACTTTTTTTTTTTTTTAATCTGGGGTCCTAGAATAAAAGTAAATAGGCTAAGGAAGGTGTTTTGTAGCAGTAGTTACCGGAACCCTAGGTAGAGTTTTAGGAGGACTTGGTGGGATGATGAAAAACGAGTGGCTGAATATTACCAGGATCACACAGATACTTCACTGTACAGCGCTGAGCCACCTGTTTCATAGTTGCAATGTTCTTACTGTGAAGAGACTAAACAGTGCCCTGTTTTGACATATATGATTCCAAAAGTGTGTTCAGAAGTCAAATACAATGTACGTTATAAGTCACTTCCATTCCCATAGAGCTAAAAGTTTTTATATCTTGATCCTAGGTAGTCTTCAAATATGTATTTCCATAATTTTATTCAACTTTTTTTCTTGGTAGTTTAATACACGTGACTGGCATAAGTTTAGGAAGCAGCCTTTGCTAATGGTGTCTTCCTTCGTTGCACTGAGACTTGTATTGTTTACTAGTGTCCCGGTGTGCGCATTCGTGCACATTGAAGGGCAATTAGAAGAAATATTTTAATATCACTATTCACCCTTTCTCTGCAATAGAAGTGTCAACCAAATTCACAATCAACAATGACAGATCGAAATATACGTGTGCAATTGGCGCCAGCAAGAGCTTTATATGTATTGTGCACTCGAGAGTCAACTTAGCCTTTTATAGATAATAGAATAAAACTTCCTTAATTAGACTTGCTTTCTGACTTAGCTAAACTTTTTCCAGCCCAGGGAAGCACCCCAACTTCTCTTTCAGGTAATTGTCATCAACACAACAGCAAATACCAACAGGAAGCAGATTATTATTGTAGATCATGCAGGGAGAACAAAGAGTACATATTCCCGGGCTGAATAAATTCCAAGGAGGCTAATTGCTAGGGAGAGGAAGCCAGGCGTTGCTATGAGAGGTCATAAACCGGTGCCCACAGCAACTATTTCCCTTGGGGCTGCGGGCTGCATTTTGTGTACCATGGGGTCTTGGCAGCATTGGCTGCGATTTGGTGGGGTGTCTCTCTGGGGTGGTGGTGGGGTCTGTGTCCCACTTGGGGGAAGCCAAGTGTTGGTTTGTTGGCACCAGGTCTGTGGCGCTGTTTATTTTTAAATGGCCAGTGTGCATCATGGCAGCTCCTGTGTTGACGGTCTTCCCCCTGGTGGTCAGTGCGCATCATAGCTACCAGTTGGACAGACACTTAGCCTTTTATGTGTATAGATTGCTGGTGTGAAGACTTTCATTGTGTCCTAGTGAAATAAAACAGAATGGGCAAACTAGAATAAGACAAATGATTTTCAGACTTTCAAACTTTGGAATTCTTTCTAAATCTTTTTTGGAAGCTCACTGTTTTCTGATTGAAAACTTCTAGAAGTGGGTTGAATTGTTTTCACAGTTTAGTCCCACTGTAGTAAGAGGCACTGCTGTCCAGACATAAAAATAGGGCTGTATATAGATTATTTCATGGGCGTTGTCATTAGCCAAACCTTAAGTACTTATTAACTCAAGTGTAATTGTCAGTATCCAAAAGACTTTTTAAAGAAGGAGCAAATTTAATTGAGATCCATTTGTAACTTCTTTTAGACAAGTGAATGGAATTAATAGAAAAAGTGGAATGGCATATTCAGGAGTCCGAATTGTTCTAAAACCTCATCATAGAAGGGAAATTATATAGTGCATTTTTCATAACTTAAAGTCTCTTTTAATTTGAAATGGTTAAGCAATACAAGCAAGTCCTTTAACTTGAGATGTCTATAGGAGGAATGTTTCTTTGCCATAATGCATTGTCTTTTTCACTTACTCTCTTTGATTCAGTCAGATTTTTACCATTTTTTCTTTTTTCTTTTGGTCATATTTTCACCTTTCATTCAGTGAACATGTATTGAATGATTATTGTATGTCAGACATTGTATTAAGTTCTGGGGACACAAAAATTTAATAGATAGACTGGATTATTGCCCTCAGGAAACTCAGTCAAATGGAGGACACATATACACATAGAAAGGCAGTTGTCATGTAGTGTGATTATCATAGTACTAGAGATAACGTGACATCCTTTATTTACATATTCCCTTTACTGAAAGCAGTCCTCTTCTCTGAAGAGAAGATTAAGACCTCCAGGCAAGACTCTTTGTAAAGATATTGACACTGTCCTCTCTCCCCACTCCCCCTTTTCTGACAGTATTTCTACCTACAGGAAGTAACCTTACCTTATGGTATGGTCATTTTGTAATTAAGGGCCTTTAAAGATGAAACCACTTCTTTTATTCGTATTGTATGTTGCGTCTCACCTGAGGGTGAGCAGTCTTTCTGACATCATTCATGTCAGGAAGAAACCCTTTTCTCAGATTCAGAGAAGAGCTGTAGTGGGTCATAAGTTGATGGTAGAATATGACTTGTCAAATGGAAGCAGGCTAAAGGCCACGAAGTTCCTATTTTTTTCAGTCAGAATGTACAAATCCCGATTGGTATGCTAGGAATGGTAGCATGAGAGCTCTTCAAATATTTGTTGGATTTATTCAAATCTGGATTTATTTTTTGTTTTAATAAAATTCCTTTGAAGCTGTGCTGAGGCAAAAACAAAAATATACACACACTCCAGTCCAGCATCTTAAAGGGAATTTAGGGTTCCTGATGTGGAGCATGGTTGGTGTGCAGCCTTCTTAGGAGATTTTAAGGGAAAATGAAACATAGGGACAGAGCTACAGTAGGACGATTTAGTGGTTGGTGTTAAAAGGAATGTCATTTCCTTATGTTCTGTACTAATTTTTCCAGTCTCACTGCATTGGTTCCTGACTTGTGACTTGTCTGTTCTGTGCCCTAACTCCAGTTCTGTTTGCTTATCTTTTTCTCCTTAGTCCAGGCAATCTTTCTTGCAAGGTTCTGCCTCTGCCATTTACTATTCACTAATATACTTTTGCTTTTTTTAACAACCTTGGTATCTCCTTCCTTAAACATATACCTACTTGTGTCCCATAAAGCTGACCTCAAATTCTACCTCTATAAAATCCTAACAGTGGATTGAAGTGTGAACTTTTATCTTAAAAGTGAAATTTGAATGTGTGTATTGTTGTGTCTTTGGCTTGTGTTATGTTAGAACTTGAAAACCAGTTAGCTTGGGAATCTTACAAGAAACCCTAACATAAAAGTAGATATTGATTGTACTTCAATTAATATAAATATGTTCAAATTTATAACATCTATGTACTTATGTCAATTCTTGAACACATTGAGGTTCTATCCCATTCTTTTGCTTCCCTTCTCAGAGTTAAATACTCTCCAAAAAGCTATAAACTCTATTTTATAATATCTAATCTAATAAAAGAGTAATATGCAAATTAACATCGCCTCTATGCCCACCAGTCAAGCCACGCCCACCAGCCAATCAGAGCACCTGTATGAAAATTAACCCAGCCAAGATGGCAGCCACGGAGCTAGAGCAAAGGAGGCTTCCGTTATACCAGTGATGGAGGAAAATGCCTGCCTAGGCCGCTCAAAGCAACAAAGTTTCAATTATAGAAGCCACAGAGTGGAAGCAAACAGGAGGCTTCGTTGCCTGCCTAGGCCTCCAGTCAAGGCAACAAAGTCTCAATTATAGATGATAAATAGACCCCAGAAACCTGCTTCTAGCCAACCTCGCTGGGACGTTGGGTCAGTGGGAGCTGTGGGCAGCCTGAAAACGGCCCTCAGCCCCTCACCCAGGCTGGCCAGGCACCCCAGTAAGGACCCGAACCCTGAACAGCCTGTGAGCAGCCTGAAAAAGGCCCTCAGCCCCTCACCCAGGCTGGCCACACCCCCATGGGGTGAGGGTTCCCACTGGGGGGCTTGGCCAGCCTGCCAACAGCCATCAGCCCCTCACCCAGGCTGGCCCGGCACGCCAGCAGGTGGACATCCCCCTAGGGGTCCCAGACTGCGAGAGGGCACAGGCCGGGCTGAGAGGCCCCCCCCGAGTGCACAAATTTTTGTGCACCTGGCCCCTAGTACAGTTATATTATAAAATGACTCTTGAACAACATGGGGGTTAGGGAAATGAACCCACAGTACAGTAAAAAATCTTCATATGACTCCCCTAAAACTTAACAACCTCTCTACCTCTCCCTTCCTCTCTGAAATAATAAAAATATATTTTAAAAAATCATAAGAGAAAATACATTTACAGTATTGTACTACATTATCAACACCATAAATTTATGTCATCTGTTTTACGCTCTGGTTCATCAGAAAATATTTTCAAATTGTCTATGGAAAACAATCTAAACTAATAAAAGCGAAATATTAAAATTAACCGTTTCTCCGAGACAGGGTAAGCCATGCCCACCAGCCAATCAGAGCGGCTGTATGCAAATTAGCCCAGCCAACATGGCGGCCGCCACTCACGGACCTGAGTAAACAGCCCTTTCCATTGCGGCAGGAGGGAAAGTGAAGCTGCGCCCCTCAGCTCAGCTCCGA
>PVJC01046173.1:0-13423 GCA_004026665.1 Murina feae
CAGCCTAGGCAGGCAGTTGCAACAGAAGCCTCTGGTTTGCTCTAGCTCCATGGCTGCTGGCCTCCATCTTGGCTGGGTTAATTTGCATACAGCCACTCTGATTGGCTGGGAGGCATGGCTTGGCTGGTGGGCGTGGCTGTGAGCAGAGGCTCAGCCAGCCTAGGCAGGCAGTTGCAACAGAAGCCTCTGGTTTGCTCTACCTCCATGGCTGCTGGCCTCCATCTTGGCTGGGTTAATTTGCATACAGCCGCTCTGATTGGCTGGTGGGCGTGGCTTAGGTGTCTTGGGTAATGGTCGATTTGTATATTACTCTTTTATTATATTAGATGTCTAATGCACTGTTTAATCTATAAACACTTCTTAAATTTATTGAACCATCCCTACTAGCCTTAAGTGATTTTTAATATATCACTGCCTCCAAAATGCTATACTGGCTGTTTTTCATTTATCCAATCAACAACAGTTTTTCTATCTATTCAATTGCCTGTGGTTTTCTGTGTGAGGACTTTCACAACCTTAGCAACATAAATACTCTTGATGGGCTTTATCTTTTAAAATTGTGTTAATCATTGATTTCTCCAACAACAAAAGCATTCTCTTCTTTGTTGCCTGAGAGACATTTTTTTGTCATACTGAGGTATAAATATAAAAGGGTTATCATGTCGAAAGCTGAAGTTTTGGTCAACAACTGAGACATTTCTTTTGTGAACAACTTGGTGGAGAACCGCACTGTTCAAGATGGGAGATATTCTAGAAACAAGGTTTGACTGTAATTACTAATAGAGGACAGCACTTTACAATCTGAGAAATTGCAACATGCTTGAGGGAGAGGTTTTAACATTTATTTTTTAATTACAGTTGACATAGTTTTAGGTGTACAACATAGTGATTAGATATTTACATATCTCATGAAGTGATCACCCGATTAAGTTTAGTATGCATCTGACACCATACATAATTATGACTATATTCCCTATGCTGTATTTTACATTATGTTTTAAATATTTATATCCTCAGTGCCAGCCACACAATAGGCAACTAATAATTACTTGAAAAATGAATTAATGAAATTCTTAATGGTGTAACACAGTACATAATCACTATCAGTTTATTACCAGATTTCCCAAAAAGATATCCATGTATACAGTAACACTTTAATTTTTATGTTAAGAGACTTTAACAAACTTATTTAAAAAGTCAACCAATAAGTTATTTTTCTTACAGCAGGCAAACCTTATGCATGTATTGCCCAAGGTCAAATTCTCAAACTTACAACAGAATTGTCCATTTAAATCTCACCTGTTAAACCAGCAGGATATGAACTTGGCACCACTGAGAATGAGGAAGATGCTCCTCCAAACGGTGTCACCCCTGAGGATCCTCCAAATGGTGTCATGGAAAGACTACTAAAATTAACAGATGTTCCCTTTGCTGCAGATGATGGTGTTGCTGGAGTGTGTTCTGTTCCATAATGGCTTACACTTGTACTGACAGGTTCTGGAGTGTTTTCTGGTCTATATTTAATTGCTGGACTTTTATTCTCTTTACTTTTAATGCAGCCCATTATAAAATCTACAACAGAAATAAGGTAAATACTTTGAGAAGCAGTTATCATAAAGGATATATCAAAAATATGCAATTCAAAAGTTAACTTTAAACAAAGCATTTTTTTCCTGCAAAAAATAACATTAAAACAAACAAAAATAAAAACCAGCTAAAGATGAAATCTCTTCCTCTCATTATCTGCTCAGGCATCATTCCAATTATGTCATTCTTCAACGAAACCACTTTTAATGGTCCAATGAAAACAAACAACAATGAATAGGGAAAATCATAAGTTCTGAAGCCAGAGAGACGTAAGTTTGAATCCTGGTTTTCTACTTACTAATGGAATCATTTAGATATGTTGCTTAACCTCTCTGGACCTTGGTTGCTTGAAAAAGAAGGATAATAATATCTATTTCATAAGGTTTTCTGAGGAGTAACTCATTTATTACAAGTTCTAGATAACATCTGGCACATAGCAGGTACTAGCAAATACTGGTTATACTCCAACCTATACCAGCAGTATGTAATAGAAATGTAATCTGAAGCACAATATATATTTTCTAGGAGCCGCATTAAAAATAAAAAGAAACAGGTAAAATTTTAGTAAATTTTATTTAATCCAATACATCTAAAGTATAATTATTTCAATATATCAATATACAAGTTTTGAATGAGATGTTTCATGTGTTTTTCTGTGTGTGCTGGATATTAGAATCTGGTATCTATTTTAAACTTACAGTACATCTCAATTTGGGCCAGGCACAATAGCTGTATGTAGCTAGTGGCTACTATATATGACAGTGCAGCTCCACATCTTTCACATCTTTCACACTGCCCCAATGCTTACCCAATTTGACCCCAATCTACCCTTCCAATTTCATCTCCTATTTCTTCTTCAAAAATATATTTTTATTGATTTCAGAGAAGGGATGGGGAAAGGGAGGGGAGGAGGAGGGGGAGAAAGAGGAACATTAATTGACTGCCTCCTGTACTCGCTCAGATGGAGGATACCTGGTATGTGCCCCTACGGGAAATAAAATCCACCACCCTTCAGTGCATGGTACAATGCTCCAACCAACAAGGCCAAGGCTTGAGAAGATTTTCCTATAGAGCTATGTTGGCCAGGGCTTGGGAAGATTTCTGTGTGAACTCTTGCCTTATTCGTTTATTACTGAGGGAGGGGTAGGGGAGTAAGGGGGTTTACTGGTCTAATTCTCACCTTATCTCCAAATTTCTGGCAATACATTTTTTAAAAGCAAGAATTATTCATTCCTTATACATTGTATAGCTTATTAATGTGACATGCATACAGTAGATTTACTAATATTACAAAATCTGCATTTTTTTCACTTCCTAAAGCAGTAATGGAGATTTCATTAATTCACTAACTTTTAAAAAAATATTTATTGTTCAGATTACTGATGTTCCTCTCCTTCCTCCCCCCCCCCCCATAGTTCCCCTCCACCCAATTCCCACCTGCCTCTCCAAGGCATTCACCCCTCTATGGTTCTCGGCCATAGGTGTAAGATCTTTGCCCGATCTCTTCCTGCACCCCCACATCCCTCCCCCCACCCCAAGCATTATCAGTTTCTCCCTTTCCATGCCCCTGATTCTATTACATTCAACAGTCTGTTCTGTTCATCAGGTTTTTTATTCATTTGATTTTTAGGTTCACTTATTGATCAATATGTATTTGTTGTCACTTTGTTGTTCATAATCTTTTATCTTTACCTTTTTCTTTTTCTTCCTCTTAAAGAATACCCTTCCAGCATCTAATCTAATAAAAGAGTAATATGCAAATTAACCATCACTCCAAGACACTTAAGCCATGCTCACCAGCCAATCAGAGTGACCATATGCAAATTAACTCAGCCAAGATGGCGGTTAATTTGTATATACAGATGCAGAGCAAAGTCTGAAGACAGCCTAGAAGGAAGCCAAGTAGCAGAGAAGGGAGTGAGGCTGCAGAGACGGGAGGGAGCAAAGTGGCCCAGAAGGGAGGGAGCCAAGGCAGCAGAGATGGGAGGAAGCGAGGCAGCAGAGATGGGAGGGAGCAAGGCAGCAGAGACTGTAGAGACGGGAGGGAGCAAAGCAGCAGAGAAGGGAGGGAGCTGAGGCAGCAGAGATGGGAGGAAGTGAGGCAGCAGAAAAAGCCTGCCTCAGTGGGCTTTGCTCCCTTCTCTGGCTCAGGAAGCCCTATTCTTGCAGGAATCTTCCTGCAATGGGCTTCTAGTTTCATATAATACTGGTATGGTGATGATGAACACCTTTAGTTTTTTTCTTGTCTGTGAAGCTCTTTATCTGACCTTGGATTCTAAATGATAGCTTTGCTGGGTAGAGTAATCCTGGTTGTAGGTTCTTGCTATTCATCACTTTGAATATTTCTTGCCACTCCTTTCTGGCCTGCATGGTTTCTGTTGAAAAATCAGCTCAGTCGTATGGGTGCTCCCTTATAGGTAACTAACTGTTTTTCTTTTGTTGCTTTTAAGATTCTCTCTTTGTCTTTTGCCCTTGACATTTTAAATATGATGTATCTTGGTGTGATCCTCTTTGGATTCCTCATTTGGGGTTCTCTGTGCTTCCTGGACTTGTAAGTCTGTTTCTTTCACCAGGGAGAAGTTTTCTGTCATTATTTCTTCAAATAGGGTTTCAACATGCTGGTCTCTCTCTCTTCTTCTGGCACCTCCATAATTTGGATGTTGGTACGCTTGAAGTTGTCCCAGAGGCTCCTTACACTATCTTCATATTTTTGGTTTCTTTTTGGTTTTCCGGTTGGGTGTTTTTTGCTTTCTCGTATTTCAAATCTTTGATTGGATTCTTGGGATCCTCTAGTCTACTTTGAATCTCTGTATATTATTCTTTATTTCAATCAGTGTATGCTTAATTTCCGACTAGTCCTTTCCTTTTTTTTTTTTTTTTTGGCATTCTCATTAAGATCCTTGAAGGTCTCACTAAGTTCCTCACAGGTTTCCAGAAGATTCTTGAGTAACCTTATAACTGTGGTTTTGAACTCTATATCCAGTATTTTGCTTTCTTCCATTTTTTTCATTTGTGACATGTTTGTCTCCGCATTTTGGCTGCTTCCTTGTGTTTATTTTATATGTATTGGGTAGCTGCTAAGTCTCCCTGAGTTGATAGAGTGGCCTTGTGTGGTAGGTGTCCTATAGGGACCAGTGGCTCAGCCTTCCCAATCACCTGAGGTGGACACTCTTGGTGCAACCCTTTGTGGGTTGTGTGCACAGTCTTGTTGTAGTTAAATGTTGATTGCTGTTGGTGTCACTGGGAGGAATTGACCTCCAGGCCAATTGGCTGTGAGGACAGCAGCTATGTCTACAATGGAAAAGCTGCTGTGCAGGAGACACCCTTATGGGGCAGGACTTGCTTCAGTGGGGCTTTGGTGCTCACTGAGTCTGCACCTTGAGTGTGTCACTTATAGATGTGAAGAGTTGTAATGTAGTATGGTCTCACACTGACCACTGGGTACACTGGCTTTTGTATCTCCAAGGAGGTGCAAAGTCAGCCACTGCCTGGGGCCACCCAGCAGGAGTTAGAGAGAGATCTGAAGTTTCCTCCTCTTCCTATTAGGTTTGGAAGTGCCTAGAGAGGCCCAGCTGTGAAGCAAGGTGCTGGTGCCAGTTCTTGGGCCTTCTTTTGATAGTTTTGGGGCCCCCTGACCCAGTTGCTTCCTGTTTGACAGGTTTTAGGCTGAGAAAGCACAGACCATTCATATGCAACAGCCACTATGCACAGCTTGGGTGTGGGTGTAAACTGAGTGGGATGGGGTCTCAGGAAACCCCCAGGGCAGAGCAAACAGCAATGGCTACAAGTCAGCCCTGCACCAGAGAGGTCCCAGAGCAGGAACAATGAACGCTGTGAGCACCTCTATCTGGAAAGCCATTCTTGTGCTCCTGCCCCGATGCCAGACAGCCCAGTTTCTCCCCATATGTGTCTGGGGCCCCCAGAGTCTCGCCCGCAACTGGAGTTTGGAGCGAGAGCTTGTATCTCCGTCCTAATTAAGTTCTGCACCTCCATACCTCCTACCAGTCTCAATGTACTTTCTTCACCTCCTGGTTGTAGTACTTCCACTCAGCCAGCTTTCATGCAGTTCTTGATGATAGTTGTTCTGTCTTTTAGTTGTAATTTTGATGTGGTTGTGAGAGGCAGCAAGTATAGGTGTTTACCTCTGCCACCATCTTGGTTCTCTCTAATTCACTTACATTTAAAAGTCATTCTTATTTTACAGATTTTCCCTTCTTATATGGCATTCAAAGAGAAGTGAGTGATAAGTTGTGTGCCTCCTAAATTCTGAAAAACAACCTAGGCTATATAACATTAATTAAAAATCTCCTATAATAATAAAAGCATAACATGCTTAGACCAGACATCCTTCCAAACATCCTTCCGGGGCTGCCACTGCAAGGGCCAGGGCAGCAGTCGAGGCTGCTAGGAGTCCCTTGCACAAATTTCATGCATCGGGCATTTAGTGTAGCTATAAATGTTAAAACAGAAACAGAATCTCAGAGTTAGAAGGTTTTTTTTAGCTCATTATCTTAATGGGTATATTCTGAGAATGTGACTGCACTGAAACATGATTAGGACTGGAAATCTAAATATCTACTGAAAACATCATGAGAGAATTATAACTAAACATATGAAAGGCAATTGCTTCTAGAAGTGTTATTGGAAATTAAAGGTAAGTCATTTAATAATCTAGTGTTGGAAAACTCTATTAAAGCATAACATAAAAGCAGAAACCTTAAAAAAAATAGAGATCAACTGAAGGACTTGTATGCATGCATGTAAGCATAATCAATGGACACAAGACACTGGGGGATAGGGAAGGCAAGGGGAAAAAATGGAGACTTATTTAATACTCTTTATAATACTTTAAGCAATAAAACAAAATTAAAAAATATGAATAGACATATGATTATTTAACTTTCATGTGGGAAGCAGAGGTGGGGACAAGTTATTTCTCATATCTTTAGCTTCTTAAGTGTTCTATAAACCCCTCACCCAGGTTGGCCCCCATCCGTGTACTAGGCCTTAGATTTGTGTTATAGGTGGAGGCAAGGGGAAGGCAAGGAAAGGGGGATCCTTTTACTTTCTCATTACTCTTACTTGCTCTCTTAACACACACATGAATGTGTATATATGAAGACTGGTTGACCTTCTTAACATAGACAACTCTTACACATGAAAAAAGAAGATAATCCCTCAGAAATATAGGAAAGCTTATCAAAAGGCAATTCACAAATGAAATACAAAAGGCCAATTAGCATCTCAAGAATATGTCCAACCTTCTAAGTCTTCTAATAAATGCAAACTTTTAAAGGTACTAGATTGACAACTTCTGACTCAATATTCAAAGTTGAAGGATGAATTTTAACCAACAATCACTATATAAACTACAAAATATGTTAAATGCAAAAATATTTAAAAATCCATACAAAGTACTTTCAAGATTACCTATACCCAAAGTCTAAATATTAATAGAACATTGTTAACAATTACATAAAATTAGCCTTTGAAAGAATAGTAGCTGGCCCTAACGGGTTTGGCTGGGTGGATAGAGCGTGGGCCTTCGGACTCAGGGGTTCCAGGTTCAAACCAGGTCAAGGGCACATCCCCAGTGGGGGGGGGGTGGGAGGCAGCTGATGGATGTGTCTCTCTCATTGATGTTTCTAACTCTCTGTCCCTCTTCCTTCCTCTCTGTAAAAATCAATAAAATACATTAAAAAATAGCAGCTGTACAGAGGAAAAAATATGAAAACCAGTATTTTTAATTTGATAACAGGCCAACTGAAATACATCAATTTATAACAGAGGTTACTATAATTATCCACTCAACCCACATTTCTATTCCTAGCTACCATAATCCCTCCTTTTCACTTTTTTGTCCCATTCAAGACCCTTGTTTAGGCCTTTCTCTCTGCAAGACATTCCTAACTTCTTTTCCTTCAAAAGTCACAGTTTTTTTTGTTTTGTTTTTTTTTTAAATATATATTTTATTGATTTTTTACAGAGAAGAAGGGAGAGGGATAGAGTTAGAAACATCGATCAGCTGCCTCCTGCACACCTCCTACCGGGGATGTGCCCGCAACCAAGGCACATGCCCTTGACCAGAATCGAACCCGGGACCCTTGAGTCCGCAGGCCGACGCTCTATCCACTGAGCCAAACCGGTCAGGGCAAAAGTCACAGTTTTTTTCTTCACCCTATCTGTTTTTTCATCACTACTCTTAACCTGTCCTCCAGCTTCTTTTTTTTTCTTCTTTTTTTAAAAATTGATTTCAGAGAGGGAGAGGAAAAGAGAGAGATAGAAACATCAATGATGAGAGAGAATCACTGATCGACTGCCTCCTGCACACCTCAACTGGGGATTGAGCCAGCAATCCAGACCTATGCTCTGACTGGGAATCCAACCATGACCTCTTGGATCATAGGTCAACGATCTACTACTAAGTCACACCAGCTGGGCTATATAATTTTTGCTGAAAGACTGACTAAATCACTGGATTGTAACTTGATTCTAATTCTTTCCAATAACCCGCCTAATATTTATTTTTCCCCAAAGAGCCAAGTATATAGCAAGAGTTCTAGAAATACTTGCATATTTTCTATTTCCATAAAAATAAGTCAAATAAGTTTTTCAACTTTCTATCGCATGATATTATTAGAATTTCCTATATTGTTATCAGTATAGGATACTTTGTAACAGTATATTTAGTAGCGCTGAGATAAATTTGAAATAATTCTTTAAATGCATCTGCCTCAATCATTAGCTGATAACATTTTCATTTTACATTGTACTGGGTGTTAAAGTATTTTGTTTTAAAAATATTTTACACTTTGAGAGTGCTTTGTTTCCAAAGTACTTTAATATTTAATTTGACCCCCATAATAATCTTAATTTGTCAGAAGGAAAAGAATGGAGCCAAGGGTCCTCAAACTGCGGCCCTAGGGCCACATGTGGCCCGCCGAGGACATTTATCCAGCCCGCCGGGTGTTTTTGCCGCCTTGTTTTTTTACTTCAAAATAAGATATGTGCAGTGTGCATAGGAATTTGTTCATAGTTTTTTAAAAAAACTATAGTCTGGCCCTCCAACAGTCTGAGGGACAGTGAACTGGCCCCCTGTTTAAAAAGTTTGAGGACCCCTGCATATTATACTTAATAAAGAACCTAAAGCCTGGGGAGGGTTCGGTCACTTGTTCAAGGAGAGGCTAAAAAGTAAGCACAATTAGGGAGTTGGGTTTTCTGAGTTCTATGCTGCATTATTCCCAGAAAGCCTTTAGGGAAGCCTTGCATATAACATTTTCTGTTCTTTAATATGTTATTAAATATTAGCCCTTCAGAAAATGTTACAACATAACGTTATTGGCAGTGGACTTCACTGCTCCACCTACAACACAAATCTAACTGAAAGCATCATCCTATCCCTCTCCACCCTGACCATGTTGCCTTATCAGTATTAACAATAAGGAAAAATTCTCAGATGATTTAATATACTTCTGAACTCTTAAAAAATATTTAAATGTACTTTATTTTTATAAACTAACTCTAGCAAACTAAATAATTGTGACTTTATATGTTGTATCCAGCAGGGAAGAAAAGGCCAGTTTGGCATTTTGCCCAAATGGCTCCCATTTAAATCTTTAAGAAATTCTAGAGAAATAAATTTATAGACTTAATTTCATAAGATACAAAATGATCACTCTCTATAGGCCATAAACACAGCCAATGATTTTTCTCTTTCATTTTTAACCCCCCTCATTTAGCATAAAGCACAAAGGACAGGCACAACTATGAAACAGAAAACAGAGCAGAGAGGAGGACACAGCAGACGACTAAAGGGCACACACTCTGTTTAGTAAAAGCAAACAAAGAACTTAATTTCCAAGGATAGAAAGAACAGAAAATGTGAGCAATGGAAAACTGAGCTTGCAGGGCTCACTGATAGTAATTTGGTAATTTTCTACCATCTTTTTCCTTCCTTCCTTTTTTTTTTTTTTTTTTTTGCATTTTTAGATATGCAAACAATTGACCCCAAAGAAAAAGTAAGCCAACTCATTCTAAATTCCTGGTGGTTCCTCATAGTTTCTTCAATGAAATCTGGTACAGGATCAGCCATATAAAGGACCTAATATAAATATGTGAAAAATTCTGAAGAAAACTTTAAAATTTATAGTTAAAAAAAACCACACATAAACCCCAAGATTTTCAAGAAATTATGAAATAGAACATAGAACAGATCAATTATGAAGATCCCAGGTAAAAGTTGATTATCTTTAACCACTGTAGACAATTATTAAAACCAGTTTCTTTGTAGACAGGCACTTATAAAATATTTATTAAGCATCTTTTCCTCTACAGTAAACTCTTGACAAAAAAATTGATTTTATACCTCTTCAAATTTTTTATCCTCTCAGATTTTCATACTTTACCTACTTTCCTTTATCAAGACTTGACCTGAAAATTACAGTAAATAATTTACTGTATTATTTTCCAGTCCTTATGTCAATAACATGCTCCTCTGACATTGTATGGGCTCTTCTGTAGGTAGAGTTTTAAACCTTAAAAACATACCATGCAACTATTTCTATAACAATGAATATAGCCCTTCTGTTTTTTTTATAAAAGCTCTTTAAAACTAAAGAGCAGAAGAAATAAGACATATTTTTTAAAATATCAATTTATAAAATTGACCCAATGCTCTGATTTTTCCCAAATTCCTGTGATGTTTATTTCCATCATATTTTTATTCATTATCTTGAGATTCAATGTATGTTTTAGTCAATAAAAACTTAATTTAACAGTTATATAAATCAAATACACAACTCTAAACATGAAACTAAATGCAGAATATCTGGGGAGAAAGAGCTTTTGGCAATAGCAACAAGCAAGGAACAATGAGGTGTATTTTAAAAACCAAAATAAGTCACATGATGGGGAGCATGGCTGGAGATGAGTTTAAGGAAGCAAGGCAAGAAGTAAATCAGTTTAATCTATTACAGCTTTCAGAGACTAGGAACGTTTTTGATTTTTTTATGCCTTTTGGTACAGGTATTGTATACTGTTAAATCACTAGCCTTTTCTCAGGAATTAGCAGAAGCTGTATCCTCATCTCTCATACTTAAGCTAATATTTCTAGTAATAGTAATAAAAAATTGTTATAAGTAAGTTTTGATTGGTACCCAAGAACCTAATTGTAACTTATATATATTATGTATGTTTAAAACCACTATCTTTTTTCCAGTTATAAAAAAGTTTAATCTTGAAAAAATTTTACATGTACATAAGTTATAAACATTTTCTTTTTAAAACACTGTCCTTGTAAGCTTATTTTGCTATCTAATATTCTTTTTCAAGTAAGATGTTATATTACTACATTAGAGGCCCGGTGCACAAAAATTTGTGCACTTGAGGTGGGGGGTCCCTCAGCCTGGCCTGTGTCCTCTCGCAGTCTGGGACCTCTCGGGGATGTCCACCTGCTGGTTTAGGCCCACTCCCCAGGGAATCAGGCCTAAGTTGGAAGTCAGACATCACTCTGGCAGCCCAGGAGCCCTCAGGGGATGTCCACTTGCCAGAGGGAAGCAGGCCTAAGCCACAGTAGGACATCCTTAGCACTGCTGAGGTGTGAGAGGCTCCCACCAACTTCACCGTGCTGGCAGCCGTCAGCCTGGCTTGTAGCTGAGCAGAGCTCACCCTGTGAGAGTGCACTGACCACCAGGGGGCAGCTCCTGCATTGAGCATCTGCCCCCTGGTGGTTAGTATGTGTCATAGTGACCAGTCATTCTGCTGTTAGGGTCAATTTGCATATTACCCTTTCATTATATAGGAGGATAGAGGCCTAGTGCACGGATGGGGGCCAGATGGTTTGCCCTGAAGGGTGTCCAGATCAGGGTGGGGGTCCCGCTGGGGTGCCTGGTCAACCTGGGTGAGGGGCTGATGGCTGTTTTCAGGCTGGCCATGCCCCCCGGCAACCTAAGCTCCCTGCCTCTCCTTTTTTCCCCAGGGTGGCCTGAAAGCAGATCTCTGGGATTTATTTATCTTCTATAATTAAAACTTTGTAGCCTTGAGGGGAGCCCAGGGCCAGCCTGGGCAGGCAGGAAGCTTGGCTTCCTCCATTGCTGGGGGCAACCCAAGCCTCCTGCTCGCTCCAGCTCCATGGCCATCTTAGTTGGGTTAATTTGCATACTGGCTCCTGATTAGCTGGTGGGCATGGCTTGTGGGTGTAGCAGAGTGATGGTTAATTTGCATCTTTCTCTTTCATTAGTGTAGATGAAGTAAATAGTTTACTGTGGTTTTGTTAGAGTTTAATACAAAGTCTTAAAATGTTTGCTTCAAAAATGTAATTGCCACCCTAACTAGTTTGGCTTAGTGGATAGAGTGTTGGCCTGCGGACTCAAGGGTCCCAGGTTCGATTCCAGTCAGGGGCATGTACTTTGGTTGAGGGCACATCCCCAGTAGGGAGTGTGCAGGAGGCAGCTGATCAATGTTTCTCTCTCACTGATGTTTCTCTCTATCCCTCTCCCTTCCTCTCTGTAAAAAAATCAATAATATATATATTTTTTAAAATGTAATTGCCAAATATGTTAAAAGATATCTTTATTTTAATTTCCATTAAAAAAATTCTGTCAATAATTTTAAAGGGCTTTGGTTTTGGTATACAGTAGGTACTTGAATGTTTATTATTTAATTTTCTTAGTTTTTGTTTCATTTAAAATGAATGCTAATAGAACTTCCTGGATATCTACTATGTAAACGATATATGAGATACTAACTTTGCCTTTAAATAAGCCTGTTTTTCTTCTAAAAATAAAAGGCTACAGAATAATAGTAATTAAATAATGGTAATTACACAATAGAATGGCAAAGACAAGCAATACTTTCTAGCAATTTGTTGGAAGAGAGCATGATTTTACTTTTCAATTTGATGAGAAGTCTCTCAGACCTTTTAAAATATCTTTTTATATATCTCTTCTAGAAACATAAAGATTAAAGATGAATCTTGTTTTGTCAAAATATCCACTCACTGCCCTAACCAGTTTGGCTCAGTGGATAGAGCCTTGGCCTGTGGTCTGAAGGGTCTCAGATTCAATTCAGGTCAAGGGCATCTACCTTGGTTGTGGGCACATCCCCAGGAGGGGATGTGCAGAAGGCAGCTGATAGCTGCTTCTCTTCATCAATGCTTCTAAGTCTCTACCCCTCTCCCTTCCTCTCTGAAATCAATAAAGATATTCAAATTTTCTAAAGGTTGTGAAGAGTGTTTGTGTTTTTAAAAAGAAAATCTGATTAGGAGCCTTCAATGTCCCAGTCCCCTCTAGCTTCCAATATGAAGTCTAAACTCTTTAATGTGAAACAGGAGGCCCTGCATGATTTACTGTATTTTCTTCTCTTGGCTCCTCTCTTTCCATTCATCTTCTTGTACACTCTGCTCCTTGCATACTGAATTTCTTTGAGATCTTCATATGTACTACTAGTGGCCCAGTGCACGGATTTGTGCACAGTGAAAAGAATCAGGCTCCCTCCTCTCTGGTTCCAGGGTGCGTCACCCGAGAACTGCTGCTGTCAAGTCACCACAGCTTGGCAGCTCCTACGGTGAGCGTCTGCCTCCTGGTGGTCAGTGCGTGTCACATGTATGGGCCAGTTGGCCGGTTACTTAGCCTTTTATATATATACTAGGGGCCCGGTGCACAAAAATTTGTGCACTCGGGGTGGAGGGAGTCCCTCAGCCCGACCTGTGCCCTCTCACAGTCTGGGACCCCTCAGTGGATGTCCTATGATGGCCCCAGTCTGCCAGGCGCCTTTTGTGTGTGTGTGTGTATGTGTGTGTGTCATCACTGGGGACCTGCCCCCAGCCCCATCAGAGGCT
>PVJC01046174.1:0-13412 GCA_004026665.1 Murina feae
AAGAAGGAAGGAATGGGGGAGGGAGCAAAGCAGGTCAGAGAGAGGAAGTGAAGAAAAAACTAAGGTGGGAAGGAAGGAAAAGGGGAGGGAGGGCAGGGGTAAAGATAAAGGAAAGAAAGAATGTGGGAAGGGAAGCAGGGTAGTAGAAAAATGGGAAGAATGATGATGGAACAGAAGTAGGAAATAAGGAGGAAAGAAAAGTTTATAAATGATGAGTCAGTAGAAAAAGTGTTACATAAAGGAGAAAAATTGTGTGAGAGGAAGAAGCCAATAAGGAAGTCAAATACAATTGTGTGTGAAGGAGATAACATTAAAAAAGAAAGTTAATAGGGGTGACCAGGCCCGTAGGGGAGGGCAGTTAGGGGGATCAGGCAGGCAGACAGGCACAGTGATTAGGGCAGGCAGGCAGGTTAGCGGTTAAAAGCCAGAGGTCCTGGATTGTGAGAGTCCCCAAGAACTCCATATTGGCGAGGGTACAGGTAGGGCTGAGGGGTCCCCCCACTCCGTCCCCATGCACGAATTTCATGCACCGAGCCTCTAGTCCTGTAATAAGAAGCATCCACAGAAGATCAAACTGGCAAGAACCACAGGATAATATGAGGATCCTGCAAGCCTTTATCTGGTGAGAAATGGGCACCAGAATAGGTAAAACAGGGCACAGAAAGGAAGCACTGACAAATGTCAAATGCTTTTCCTTTACCCTCTGTCTGGTTTGACGGCTATTATTCCCTGTTCTTTAAATTCCTCGTTTCTATTCAATGTCACATAAATGCCTTTTTATTTTTGGTGTCATGTCACAAAGTAAAATCCTTTCAGATGAGGAAGTGAGACTTACATGTTCTCACCAGATGACTGAGGGAAATCTGAGAGCAGACATGCTTTCTTCAAAAACTAGTTTTTATAAAAAACAATGAACCATTATATATATATATAAAGAATTAAAACTGCTTTAAGTAACTCAGTTCCTTTAATGTGATTTTAAACTATTTATTATTGCTGCCTTTTATTATTATTTAAAATTATCCTCTCTTTCTGATTTAGGATGTTTTCTGTTTATTATTCATTTTTTCCCCGAATCATTATATGTATTATATATTTAGAAATTTAGACTTTTAGAGGAAAAAATGCTTTTTCATTTTATTAAAAATAGAGTGAATCCTGGCCCTGGCCAGTGTGGCCCAGTTGGTTGGAATGTCATCCCATACGCCAAAGGGTTGTGGGTTTGATTTCCAGTCAGGGCACATGCCTCGGTTGTGGGTTTGATCCCCAGATGGGGCAAGGGATCACTGTTCTCTCACACCAATGCTTCTCTCTCTTTCTCTCTATAATCAATGAGCATATTCCCAGGTGAGTATTAAAAAAATAAAAAACAAAGAATACAGTGAGTGTTGATGAAGGAATTATTTTCCTTGTCAGGAAAAGAAAGCAGAGTTACATTCGTGTGGAATTAGAAATATGGTCTAAATGCCAACCACAGATGAGATACAAGTGAAGTTATTTGTGCCAAAAGAAATGGACTATAAATTATGGAAGAAAATGTGTTCTGTTTATACCTAAGGCTAGGTTCATAGTCGTTGCTTAGTTGAGGTTTATTGGGTGATTGATTTATAATACAATGAGAAATAAACCAGAGTCCCTAGCCCTGAAGAGTTTCAAATACATCTTCTGTGTCTTCACATATACACGCACGTGCACACACTCACACACCCTTGAATGGTTCTCATGACTCATCTCTGTCACCAGATTCCCTGGTGATTATTTAGTCAGAATCAACACAGTAATATCAGCTTGATCCTGAAAAAATCTTGTGTGTGTGTGGGAGGGGGGGGAGGAGGGTGCTTATATAAGGTTTTAGGATAACTTCTGGTTTCTTATTAAAAGAGGCAACAGTGTCCAGGAAATTCCCAAAACTTCGATTTCAAACCGTGAAGAAATCATTGTGCAACTGAGTGTGGTTTCGTGGAGAAAATGTTACTCAATTTCGGAAGCAGTGTTCATTATCTTTTGAATGAGCGCCAAGGACTCCTGCACGAGAGAGGTCAGGAGTTCTGTGGATCAAACTTCACGTTGGTAGAAGGGTGCTTCAATATGTTATCTCAGAAATTCCAGAGAAATCCTCTGTAAGCACCCAGTCAAGAGTTGCTCAAGTGTGTATGACTCATATCTTCCTGAAACCTAACTATTTCTGTTAATGAGCCCCAAAGTCAGGGGATGTTAGAAGGGTATAGAGGCCTCATTGCGGACAAACTCAACCAACCCTACTATTTTGCCTTCTTCTAGATGTGTCCGGCCTATATTCCAGTTAATGTAAACACAGACAACAGGGCAAGAACAGTTTCACCTTTCAGAAGCCATACTAGCAAATGGTTTTTGATTTCTTGTAAACATTCTTGGGCTTATCACTCCATGTTAATTGTGACAGTAAAACAATAAATATTGAGATTTAATTTTAACTCATGTTGGTCGGTCTAGGGCAGAAAGTGAAGATGATGAGCTGGAGAAATATTAATCCGGGCTGGTTATTTAACTTCAGCCTCATTTTGAGAAGAACACTATCAAAGGCGCCCACTCAGCACAATGAAATTCTTCAGTTATATTTTGATTTATCGCCGGCTTCTTCTCATGGTTTTCACTCTATTGCTTTTACTGCCCCTGCCTATCGTCCTCCACACCAAGGTAAGTGAACCTGGAAAACAGGCTGACAGATTTCCTGATTTCTGCGCTGTTCTTCCCTGTGGGTCCAGATTTAATTTCATTTTGGCAGACTTATTAGCATTTCTGTTTTCTCTCAGTGTTGTCAGTCTATGAAGTCCAACATGATAAAGTCAGTGCATTTTTAACCCCTTAGTAAATGATCAGCAGACGTTTAGTGGGCTCTGTCCCTGTGATGAATGATGAATGTCACTTGCTGGTACAAAGACAGACCCTGAAGCCAGGCTCTCTGCTTTACGTCCCAGATTGATCACTTGCAAGCTGTGTGACCTGGGCAAGTTGCTTAACCTCTCAGTGCTTCTGTTTTCTTTCTTTTCTTTTTATTTGTTTTCTTTTTATTTATTTTATTGCTTGTGGTTTTTTAATCTTTATTGTTCAGATTATAACAGATGTCCCTCTTTTTCCTCCCCATAGTTCCCCTTCAGCGGGTTCTCACCCCACCCCAGGCCCTTACCACCTCACTGTCTGCATCCATAGGTATTGCAAACATGCATATAAGATCTTTGTCCAATCCCTTCCTGCATCCCGCCTCCCTACATCCCTTTCCCCTGAGAATTGTCAGTCCGCTCCATTTCCATGCCCCTGATTCTATTACATTCACCAGTTTATTCTGTTCATCAGATTTTTTATTCATTTGACTTTTTGATTCACTTATTGGTAGATATGTACTTGTTGTCATTTGTTGTTCATAATTTTTTATCTTTACCTTCTTCTTCTTCTTCTTCTTCCTCTTCTTCTTCTTCTTCTTCTTCTTCTTCTTCTTCTTCTTCTTCTTCTTCTTCTTCTTCTTCTTCTTCACCCTTCAGCATTTCATATAATACTGGTTTGGTTGTAATGAACTCCTTTAGCTTTTTCTTGTCTGTGAAGCTCTTTATTTAACTTTCTCTGCATAAGATTGGGAGAGTAATAGGCTTGTTGTGGGAAGTAAGTGAGTAAGTGGGATGGGGTGGGTCCCTAAATGTGATGACTCCACAGCGGGTGCAATTCTCACTATGATGCCTTTTCTCTGAGCAGAGTAAAGCAAGTACTAATCAAGGTGATACCATTTTGCATTACAAGAGGATCCCTGTAATTACAGTACTATGGGTCCTCCAGCCTCCCTCAGAAGCTGGACACCAGTCTGGGAATTTCTACAGAAAATTCACGTGAGCCAAGGTCTCCTCTACTTGCAAAGCTGGCAAACAGACTAACCTCTGCTGCCCACAACTGCAGCTTGTCTGCTGCCATGGGCAATCACTCAGCTGCAGCTTCTCCCTGCACTGAGGTCTCCTGGTCCCCTGTGGAGGAAGGGAAGAATTCCCTACCCGTTTTTTTGGTCCAACATCCTGCTGAGCCCTCAAGTTCTTATAGAATTTCTAGTGAAAACAGCAGGCACAGTCAATTGTTTTTGGTTGTGTTGGTTTTGTTTTGCAAATTCGGTGTTAATTCTCCTCCCCTCTCCTCCTTATCCTCCTACTGCTGCTACTTCTGAGCACTCCTTTGGGAGTCTGGCAACAACTAGATAACAAATTTAAGTCTTAGACATAGGACCCTCTTTGAAGATTGTTATCCCATCTGACATGCGTGATGGCTTCTCTTCCCACTCTCTTGGTCCTGAAGTTCCCTACACTTAGCTGGATCCTGCCATGAGCACATCCTTGTTCCTATCTGGACCCCTGCTCTAGTGTCATATCTCTTAATTAGTCTCAGCAATGAAAATAAAAAATTACTTCACAGTAGTGAAAATAAAAAATTAAAACAGTTAAAACAAACTTAGGTCATGATTTCATATCATTTATGCTGCTTATTCAACGTATAAATCCAGGACACTGATTATCTTCCATAATTTTCAGATAAAGTGAATATGAACTCTTTCAAAGAGAAAATAAATAGATAAGCAATGATATCAGTGCATAATTCATTAACTGGAAAGTATATTCTAAGAAATATTGATATTTTTTCAAGGTGCTGTGATAAGAGTACATTAGGTCTGCAGAAAAACCTTGGGCCTGGCATTTAATGAACTGTGTTCTTTCCTTTCCTTCTAATCAATTTATTTGTTAAAACTCAAGTCATGTTAATGAGAGAGTTTTTTGCTAGTACAATAACATGATTTCATTTTTTGGCTCATCTAAATGCATAGACAATCATTTAATCAACTGTCAATTAAATTCAAAGAATATTATTTTAACTGTTGCTTACAATGAAAGAAAAGCTTTTTTCAGAGAATATGGGCCTTTGGAAGGCATAAGATTTAATTAGAGACTTGCTTTGACATAGTTACAAATCAATGTATTATACCTTTCTGGTTACCAAACTGGAGAACCCTGTGCTTCTAAACTCACAGTAACAGAACAAATAAAGATTCAAGCAAGACAAAAAGTCAATTTGCTTTATGAAAACTTAAATGATCTAGAGCTAACAAACAATGAATTATTGACTGATTCTCCCCACCCCCCCACCCCCAGTTTCCTACTGGTTATTGAATTGTTTGTATAGACTGACCTTGACCCTTATCTTAATTCCATTTCAAGTCAAAATGTGGCATCCATGATGGGAGACGTTCTGTGGTTTTTCAATGTAATGTTCAAAGGAAAAAGAAGGGATTCATTCAGAAGAGCTTGCTTCTGTTCCAGGAATTCCGTCAGCTGCTTTAACTAAATTATCTTTTTAACTTCATATGAACAATAAGACAATCATCCATGTTCTATCATTCTTACATTACACAAGAACAATGATGCTCAAAGGCATGCCACTCAACAAGGACCACAGGGATATTGTGGAAACTGGATTTGATCTTGAGTTCTGTCAGAACCTCTAATTTATGTTTTAAAGGGGGTTTTCTTGTCTATATTTTTGAAGATTTACCTTCTATTTTGAAAAGTTACATAAAGTGTGGCTTGATAATCATCTATCAACAACTCAGGCATTTCTCTTCATAATAACGCTTTAAGCAGGTCGAACCACAGAAGCAGTTCCTCAATTGACCTCATGCTACTTAATGTCTTCAAGATAGAAAATTGCAGTGAGTCCATCACTGGGGCTGGGTCTTGTTAACCAGAAGAGAGGTTCAGCTCTAATAAAGAACATGAGGTATTTATTTTAGCAAAACGGTTGCAATGGGGAGAGGCAGACTCAGGTAGCAACTCAAACTGTGCTCTGGAGAGAACAAAATATTAACTTTTCATGTAAGTGAAAGGTTGCTGACTAGATTTATAGGAATTGATTAGTTTCAATGTGTAAACAAGGGAGATGAAAGTCTCAAGGAGGAGGTAGAGTCCGGGTGTGTCCATATAGCAGTTCTTGGTCCACAAGTTTATGACTCAGACTTGAGCTGAGTTTAGCAATAGGTTTAGCAACTTAATAGCAGATCTGATAATTAAGGCACAAGATGTGCATTGGCCCTACTTCCTTAATAGCTCCTGACTGCCTTTGAAAGTGACTGTCTTAGCAATGCGTATTCTATTTTATTTCTCTATTAGAGGCCCGGTGCATGAAAATTCATGCACTGAAGGGGGGTCCCTCAGCCCGACCTGCCCCCTCTCACAGTTTGGGAGCCCTCGGGGGAATTTTACTGACGGCTATGCAGGAGGCAACTGGCCGATCAAGGGAAGGTGATGCCCCAACACCACTGCTGCTGCCACTGCCAGCTTCCATGGCTGCCTGAGCCTCTGCCCTTGTAGCCAACACGGCTGCCTGAGCCTTGGCCCGGACCTTGCAGCAGCAGGCGCAATCGTGGCTTTGTCCAGAAGGACATCCAGAAGACATCCGGTATAATTAGCATATTACTCTTTTATTAGTATAGATTATCAGCCCATGAGAACTGAAGCAGCAGCGGGTCTTCTTACATATGTCATTTGACAAATGTCCCAGAGTCCCAGCTATACAAGCTGGTCATGTCAGCTTGTCACGTTGTATGCCCCTTCCCTTTCATATCAAATGCTCACCGTGAGTCATGGCATTAAGCTGGCATCTTAGTATCTTTCAGGTAAAAGAGACTTTAGAACTGTGTTTCAGTTTTTATAGAAATGATAGTTGAGAGCAAAGGAGAGTGTGCCTCACCCGAGATGTCCATGCAAAAGCTCAAATTTAATCTTTATGAGTTGCAGTTGGCTTACACTTATCAGTTTGGGTTCCTGTCCAGTTCATCCTGTTTACAGCTAAGCTACAAAATACTATGCTGCATCTTAACATTTGCCAAGAAGAGCATTAAAAATGGCCCAGTCTTTGAGATCTTTGTCCTAATATTTCCAATCAATATTTGTCAGACTCTAGAGCCAGTGATTGCAACCACAACTGAATATCTATCTCTTTATATCTCCCACAATGGTAATAAGTAAATTCCTAATACATTAGTGTAAATGTTACTTTACTAGTGGAATCCTATGTTCTTATCACTTAACACCGAATCATCATTAATGCCATCTTTTTATTTTATCATTTTTTAAAATAGGTTTATATTGATTTCAGAGAGGAAAGAGGAGGGAGAAAGAGATAGAAACAGCAATGAGAGGGACTCATTGACTGGCTGCCTCCTACATGCCTCACACTGGGGATTGAGCCCACAACCTGGGCATGTGCCCTGACCAGGAATCAACCACAACCTCCTGGTGAATATGTTGATTCTCAACCACTGAGCAACACTGGCTGGGCTATGCTGTCCTTTTAATTGTTACATAGACATCAAGGTCCTTCCCCAATTAGTAGTTACTAATCAGTAAAAGCCTATAATGCAATTGCTATTTATGTAAATATTTGAATGAAGTTAATAATTGCACTGAATTTTCTCATTTTGGAGAGGAAATTTCTTAAACATTCCTAGATAAAAACTTTTTTAAACTGGCCTAGGCTACATCCATAGTTCCAGTGATATTCTCTGAGCAACATTGTTCTTTTGTGACTATTCTTAACATCTTGTTAATTTTTACTCTTCTCAGCACTTTCTGCTATTTCCTTATTTATTTGGCTTTTCTTCCTATTTCCATAATGAAACAAAAAGGTAAAAAGAGAAGGCCAAGTTTGAGGAGCAATAAGAGGAGAAAACAGAATAACAATTATTTTATTTGTGGAGTGCACTTCTTCCCCCTGTGTCTCCATCCATCCAGTTCATCCGTTAACTAGGACCCCTTTTTGAGCTGAGACAGGGAAACAGCCACACAGCTATTGAGCAGCATCCCCCAATTGACTAGTTGTAAAAACAAGACCAGATGTCAATTTTCTTTCAGATATTTCTGGATTTCCCTAGGAAATATTTTATACCAAGGAAGACTTAAAAACAGAAGAGAATGGGTGAGCCAACAGAGCAGGGCTTTAGTGCTGGCCAAAGACACAAGGAAGAAGCCCAAACCTCACCCCTTAGCACTAAACCCAGACAACTCACCCAACAAACTCATTCACCAAAGGGCACGACGTGGGACGGGAAGAAACTCAGCTTCATGGGCCAGCTCTATTTCGTGTGCTGTTTCCTTCACAATAGATTCCTTGTATCCATCTTGAATTTCAAAATTAGAATAGAAATGATAATAAATAAAGGAAATGATACATCATAAGAGACTTATGGTGCTGAATCTAAATATTCTAAACAGATGGGAGAAGCATACTGCTTGTAAAGAACTGTAAACTTTGAAGGAATAAAGGACCTACTTAGATGTCCAACATAGAAAATTGAAAATGTGTGGGAGAGGATTTAAGTAAACTACAAGTGAAAGAAGAGGGAGGGGACAAATTCCAGGGAAACTTAAAGGACTTTTAAAGGGCCAAATCAAATAATTAAACATTTTAATAGAACTCAATGATATCATTTTAAATGTGGCTTTAAAATATTACAGGGATGTAAGCTAAAGGGGGGGGGATGCCATAAACTCTAAGAAAGTGAATATTTTAAATACAGGATATAGATTTAAATACAGAAAACAGAATAACAATTATTTTGTTTGTGGAGTGGACTTCACATGATGGATGGCAAGAAAAAAAGAGAAAGTAGAACTCATGCCAAAAGTAATGTAGTAGATGAATAAAACCAGAAAATCAAATTTGATATATTTTTATCTCATGAATATTTTATGAGATCTTGCTAAGCCCAAAATATTGTGCTTAGTGAACTGTGAGGTCTAAGCAGAAGTTTAAATTAATGTTAATGCTTTCAAGTAGCTTGTACAATTGCTGAAAAGTCAATATGTACTACTAGAGCCTGGTGCACGAGATTTGTGCACTTGGGGGTCCCTCAGCCCGGCCTTTGCCTCTTGCAGTCTGGGAGCCCTTGGGGAAATTCTGACTGATGGTTTTGGCCTGCTCCCTCTGGGGAGCAGGCTTAAACCGTCAGTTGGACATTCTTAGCGCTGCCTCAGAGGCGGGAGAGGCTCCCACCCTGTGGCTGCTGCACTCACCAGCCATCAGCCCAGATCAGGGCTTCTGGATGAGCTGCATTCTTCCTGTGGGAGCACACTGACCACCAGGAAGCAGCTCCTGCATTAAGCATCTGCCCCCTGGTGGTCAGTGAACATCATAGTTACCGGTCATTCTGCCATTCAGTTGATTTGCATATTATTAGCCTTTTATTATATACAATGGCAAATGTTTATCACACAAAAGGCTGTGTACAAGTACAAATCATTTGTGCTATAAATGCGTAATTAATGGGTGGGTAAACCTCTAATAATCCCACTTGTCTGTGACCTGCTGCTCCTATTTTCTTTGCTTCAGAGCATCTGCTACCCTTCACCCCATTCTTCAGCCTGAAACCTGCATGTCATCTCAGATGCTTCAGATGTTCCTAAGCATCCATCACAGTCTTATATCCACCCCCACCCCAATCTGCTTCCACAGCTTCATTCCAGCTGGCACTGCTTTCTTTTCTTTTTCTTTTTTTAAAATATATTTTATTGATTTTTCACAGAGAGAGGAAGGGAGAAGGATAGAGAGACAGAAACACCAATGAGAGAGAAACATCGATCAGTTGCCTCCTGCACACCCACCACTGGGGATGTGCTCACAACCAAGGTACATGCCCCTGACTGGAATCGAACTGGGACCCTTCAGTCCACAGGCCGATGCTCTATCCACTGAGCCAAACCAGTTAGGGCGGCACTGCTTTCTTGAGGCTGACTTTATCTCCTTCTTGCATGGGCCATTTTCATATTCGGCCCTGAAACCTCCAGGCAGAGTAATATTTTAAAAATGCCAACCTGGTCCTGTTTTAACTCCCGGGGCTCCCTTTTGCATACAGGGGGAAATATTTAAACCAAACACGTATATACTGCTGGATATTTAAGATTTTTCCATTTATTTGTTCTAACAACCCTCCCCGAAGTCCCAGTACCTACCTCCCACTCACATTTTCCACACTAGCACTATTACCCTATTCGCAGTCCCTAGAATAGCATGATTGGTGCCTCTATCTTTGCACATACTGTGTCCTCGTCCTGGAATACCCTTTCCTCTTGCCCTGTTCTTGGGAAAGGCAGCTCAGGCTGGTGTACAAGCTGAGTCTCATCCTCTGTGTTCTCATTGCATCATGAATACATTGACCTTTGGAGTTTATATTCCATTTTGCCTTTATCCTTGATTCCTATCTAGACTGTAAATACCTAAAGAACATGGAACATATTTAATTTGTTTCCTCCAGCACCAAACACATGCCTGTCACATGGTAGATAGCTGATAATTCTGATGAACTGATGACCTTTCATGACAGAAGAATGTGGAGAATAAAGCCAGATCTTGTAGGAAGGAGAGGATGCAGGAGAAAGAATAAAAGAGTGAAAATAGAGAGAAACGAGTTACTAAAGGACAGACAAGAATGTTGGTGTAAAAGGAGGGTGTCTCTTCTTGTCCTTCCGTAATACATTTTTATGCTTATTCTGGTAACAATAATAAATGTGAATGCCTCATAACAACCATTAGAAATAGTCAATATTTTCATCCCAATTTTACAGATGAGCAGAGACTCAAAGAGGTTAAGAAATGTGCCCAAAGTCACACGATTTATAAAGGGAGCAGGAGAATTTAAGGCCAAGTCTGTCTGACTCCCAATGTCCTCTGACATTGCTTCTTTACATCAGACGTTTAAAAGCTTGTGCATGGGCTACCTTGTTCAATCGTTCCTGCATTTGCAATTACAAGAGCGTGTATTGAGATGAGGCTCCTTCTTCCCAGATTCAGAGCAACCACAACTCATGACTGACCAATAGTGAAGGCAAGAAATAAGCCGTGTTTGTTTAAAAGGCTGAGGCTTAAAGAGTTTTGCACAGTGTAACCTCAGTTGTCTTGATTTATCTAGCGTATTCTGCATAACTTCCCCAAGTGATTCTGTCAGGCTACCCCTGACTCATTTCCTCATCAGTAAAATGAACAGGACTCTTCAGAGAGTTTTGAATGTTAGCCAATTGGATCAGCTGCCCCAAATTTACCTGAGGTACTTGCTTAAAATCACAACCTCTGGATATGAAGTCTAGGATGCTGCTCACGTAACAGACTCCAAATGTTTCTGAGGCAGTTAATGCATGCACTTCATTTCGATCAGACTCTATTGCATAGTCAGGTTGGAGAACTAAATGATCTCTATGGCAATTTAGGTTCCACTGTGTGCATGGGGAGTAAAGTCATTACATCTCTATTGCTAATTGTGGAGATTAAATGAAAAGAAGGAGTTAAAAATTTCCCACTAATTAGCACAATGCAGCCACTACCTGTCTTTCCCTGATCTTCATTTGGCCTAAAATTGAACAAGAAATGCTGGTTAGTTTTTCTTAACTTTGTAGTTTATTTTATTTTTTAAATATATTTTATTGATATTTTACAGAGAGGAAAGGAGAGGGATAGAGAGTTAGAAACATTGATCAGCTGCCTCCTGCACACCCCCTGCTGGGGATGTGCCTGTAACCAAGGTACATGCCCTTGAGTGGAATCGAACCTGGGACCTTTCAGTCCACAGGCCAACACTCCATCCACTGAGCTAAACTGGTCAGGGCTCTTGACTTTGCAGTTTAGTTCCTTCTTACTCTTCACTAGGTAATTAGAGTCATTTCAAGCTTTGTCAGGTACATGGATGAGGTCTTGAGGAATCATTGCATAGTGGTAGGTGTATCACAAACCAAATGGGCTCTGTCAAATAATCAGAGTATTTTTCTTGTAGCATATATATTTAGAATGCGTAATTTTTCTCCTTTCTTTAATTGTATTGTGCTCTCTTTAAAAAATCAGTTGCAGTGAGTGAGACCTCTGATTGGTCCTACTTTTCTCAAGCTGTGCTGAGAGATCATATCCACACATACTAATTCATCAGGCAAATTACCATCTAATATCAGTCAGTATGTCATTAAAAATGGAAGGAGGAGTACAAAAAATCCTGGATTTTAAAGCTTATTCTATATTTCAGTTCCTATAACTTAAAATGGAGCCAAGGTGATTTTTAAGTATAATCAGCTAAGATAATGTGACAATCAGAACTTGGTGGTGGTGGGTCGGGGAGGGGCAGAATTTATCCAAATTGCCGAATCATAGCTTCGTTTGCCTTTTGCACCTGTGCAGCAAGTGCCCTGGCTTCCTGTAGTTGAGGTGGTTAAGACCAGATATGACTATGGTATAGTTAAATGGGGCCTAGGTAAGTGGGAGAATGTCAACTATGGAAAATTAGCCTATGCAGGCAAAATTTCTAGTTCTAATTCTAGTTTATTGGCAAGAAAGATGTGAAATTCAGGAATAATGTAGAGACATTCACCCACTGGAGTGAGGGTTAAGATATCTGGTGCCAGTTAGGAGATAAGATGGAAAATAGAGCAAGGTAAAACAAAGAGGTGCCTATGCTAATGAACTTCATTCCTAGGGCAGTGGCTATTTTATACAGAGATCAAGATATATGAATAAAAACTTGGTAGCACAAATACAGAGAAGAAATATTCATTCATTCATTAAATATCACTGAGCATTTACTACCTGTCAGGCAGTGTTTTACGTGCTGGGAATGGGGTAGTAAATGAAATGAGGTATGCCTTCAGGGAGTTTATGCTAGGATTGAACCCCAACTCTACTATATCCTAACAATGTGAAAACTGATCCTTAGTTCAACATGAAATTTTGGTGGAGACTAAATAAGTCATGTGGAATACCAAGTATAGTACCTGGCATGTAGTAGGTATCATAAATGTTATTTTTCTATCCCTTTACTTAATCATGTCAGAAAAAAAAGTTTTGTTTTATTTGGCACCTATCTTCACCTTTTAAATAAGCTTTTCTATCTATAAAAGCTATAATCAGCAGTCTAGATAAATTAGAACCCCCGCCCCCCACACACACACCTCAATTCCCTTCTCCTCTCTAAATACAAAGCAAATACATATTTCTATATATTATAACTAGGGGCCCAGTGCACAAAAATTTGTGCACTCGGGGTGGAGGGAGTCCCTCAGCCCGGCCTGTGCCCTCTCACAGTCTGGGACCCCTCAGTGGATGTCCTATGATGGCCCCAGTCTGCCAGGCGCCTTTTGTGTGTGTGTGTGTGTGTGGCCACTGGGGACCTGCCCCTAGCTGCATCTGAGGCTCGGAGCAGTCCTCCTGTGTGTGTCTACCTGCTGGGGGCCTGCCCCAGGCACACCGTGGAGGCTTGGAGCAGGCACCCCCTCTATGTTGATCTCTCAGACTCTTGCCCTCCCCTGCATGTTGTTCTCTTTTTTGAGCTGTGGCCAGGGCTGGGTGCGGCCTGCCTCCCAAGCTTGCCTACTGCC
>PVJC01046175.1:0-13410 GCA_004026665.1 Murina feae
TTCTGGTGGCTGGAGGAAGATGGGCAGTAGGCAAGCTTGGGAGGCAGGCCACACCCAGCCCTGGCCACGCTCAAAAAAGAGAACAACATGCAGGGGAGGGCAAGAGTCTGAGAGATCAACATAGAGGGGGTGCCTGCTCCAAGCCTCCACGGTGTGCCTGGGGCAGGCCCCCGGCAGGTAGACACACACAGGAGGACTGTTCCAAGCCTCTGATGCGGCTGGGGGCAGGTCCCCAGTGGTCACACACACACACACACACACACACACACAAAAGGTGCCTGGCAGACTGGGGCCATCATAGGACATCCACTGAGGGGTCCCAGACTGTCAGAGGGCACAGGCCGGGCTGAGGGACTCCCTCCACCCCGAGTGCACAAATTTTTGTGCACCAGGACCCTAGTGTATTATAAGAGGGCAAGGTCAGAGATAGAGAAACCAGTTAGAAGTCCAAGAAAGAGAATATGGTGGCTCAGACTGGGGTAGAAGCTGTAGAAGTGGTGAGAGTTGGTGGGGAAGAAAATTATGGAGAACCAAGATGGCAGCATAAGGGACATACCTGTAACGTGCTGCCTCCTACAATCATATTAAAACCATAACTAAGACAAAACGGCCATCATCCAGAATCAGAGGAAAGCTGACTGAGTGGAAGTTCTACAACTAGAAGGAAAGAGAAAAACACATTGAGACTGGGTAGAAGGTGCGGAGGTGCCAAGAACAGAGGTACGGTGGTGCGCAAAATGGTAGCGGCACCTGGATCCACGATTTTTTTCGATTAGAAGGGAGATATAAGCTCCCGACTGCACTACATTCGTTTCCAGCGAGACTCTGGGGAGAAACTCTAATCGGGAGAAACTGGGCCATCTGCATCGGGTTGGAAAGCGAGGGTGGCTTATTCGCAGAGCTGCTTGCAGGGGTCATTGTTGCTGTGGGGGCGTGGGACTCAGGGACGCCAAGACTCTGAGACACTGAGACAGCTGATGGACAGCCATCACTGTTTTCTCACCCCTGGTGATTCTCTGAGACTCTGCCCCACCCAATTTACAACCCCACCCAAGCTGTGTGCAGTGGCCCAAATGAATCTCCTGTCCGCCTGCAGCCTAACCTAACAAATTGCAGCTGGGTCAGAGAGCTCCAAAAGTTCCAAACCCCAAAGAGGAGAAATCTGTAGATCTCGCTATAGCTCCTGCTGGGTAGACTCACACAGCAGCTAACTTTGCACCTCCTTGGAGATCCAGGACCCAGTGTACTCAGTGGTCAGATACCAGATTTCAACTCCTCACATCCATAAGGGACACACTCAAGAGGCAGACTCAGTGAGCACCAAAGCCCCACTGAAGCAAGTCCTGCCCCATAAGGATGTCTCCTGCACAGCAGTTCTTCCACTATAGACATAGTGTGTCCTTGCAGTCAATTGGCCTGGAGGTTATTTCCTCCCAGTGATACCAACAGCAATCAAGGCTTAACTACAACAAGACTGTGCACCCAGCCCACAAAGGGCTACACCAAGAGTGTCCACCTCAGGTGATTGGAGAGACTGAGCAGAAAGGCCTTGTAAATGGTTGTATATATGAGTCTGGAGTACAGAGGAGACATGGGGCTGCAAATTCAGGGTCTATCAGCAAAGAGACTGAATGAGAATGAACGAATACAGGTAGTGAAAAGAGCTCTGAGGGCTCAGTGTTTAGAGATCACAACCATGAGAGGCCCTTCAAAGCAGACTAAGAAGAAGTAACAAGTGAGGCAGGAAAAGCAAGGAAGTATGGAGGAATCCCAAAAAACAAAATGAAGAAAGAGTTTCAAGGAGGAGTGAGTGATCGATAAGACAACTAGTACTGAGAGAACTAGTAAGTTGAGGAAAGACAATTGAGCATTCATGTTGATAACTTGGAGAGAACCAGGGATCTTTATAAGAACAGTTTTCATGAAATGGTGGGGATGGAAGCTAGATGGGAATGCGTTGAAAAGTGATTAGATTTAAAAAGGTGAGTGAGTAGGAAGTACAACATTGAAACTGTGTGTAGACAATTCTTTCAAGAGTTATGCTTTGGCCCTGGTCAGATGGATCAGTTGGTTGAAGCAGCGTCCCATACACCAAAAGGCAGCAGGTTCAATTGCAGGTCAGGGCACATAACTACTTTGTGGATTGGTCCTCAGGGGGTCTCTCTCTCTCTCTCTCTCTCTCTCTCTCTCTCTCTCTCTCTCCCAATAAACATATTTTTGGGTGAAGATTTTTTTAAAAAGAGTTGTGCTTTGTGTTACAGAGGAGGATGGACATACTTTTATTTCAGGCAATTTGAATCTGAGGTACCTTCAAGATATCCAAACAGAGTATCCAGGTAGGCAGATGGATATATGGTCCTGGAGATCTGTATACAGATTTGTGAGGCATTCATTAAAATTTTGGGGATGGGAAGAAAAAGGGTTATGGTGGTGAATAAAGATACAGATGATTTGGTGGGGTCAGTTTGGAAGTTGAGGAAATTTCTGGCTATTGGCCTGATGGGAGCAAGTTAGATTGGTCCTATTATAAAGGGCATAAACCTAGTTCATGGAAGACCTCTTGAAACCCAAGGCTGTGAGGTAATTAGTTCTATAGTGGAAGGGAGTCTAGATGGGCCCTAATTATTGACATTTTATGATCTGGAAACTTCGTGAACAAGGTTGTCCAGTATATCAAAGTACAAAATTAACCACTCAATTTTCAAAAGGAAATGTGTATGATGTCACCAATTATTCAAAATTTTTTTAAAAACCCCAAGAAGTCAATACTACAGAATGTTTATAGATATACACTATGCGATAAAGTATAAAAACAGAAATAGATTCTCACCAACCACCAACTTTAGAATAATGGTTGCCAACTGGGTGAGTAGAGAGGAATGGGATAGGGAGAATGTTAACTGCTTCTGGAATGTTTTCTTTCTTTTCTTTTTTGGTTTAAAGAATCTAAGGTAAATATGGCACAACAGTAAACATTTGTTAAATTAGAGTTATGGCTACATAGGTGTTTATTGTAGTGGCACCAATTTCAGTGGATTGTTATAAAGAATGAGTTAATCCATAAAAATGAACTATTAGAATCAACTATTATTGTTTCTATATTTTTATGTATGTTAGGAGTTTCTGAATTTAAGAAATATATATTTCCACTCCATAGAAAAAGACAGCTATTAACTTCTGAGCAATTTTAATTCTGATAAGAGTGATCATTGTTCTAATTAGTACCACAGTGAAATGACACTCATTATGATCCACACAATCTACCAACTGCAATGTTACAGTACAAAATGGAAAATACTATAGATGCTTTGAAAGGAAACTTCAACTAGCTAAGCAGTGAACCCATCAGATTTTCCAGCTTGGCTTCCCTTAAATGTCTTACTATATTAAATTAAAACTCAGACTACTTCATCTATAGGAGCATTTCTGCTGGTAGAAGATTGGTAATTGCAGGAATCTCTCTTCTATGGCCAAGGAGTAGAAGTGTCTTATGAGCAAGCCCAGTGTAGGCCAACTGGCAGCAGACCAGAGGGAATGAGCATATTCTTTAAATGGGGGCAAACCAGCTGACCAGCTTAGATATGTAGACTGGCTAACAAAGGCTGGAAAATTCCCAGGGGAAGGAATAGAGACCATAAAAAGAATGGTAGGAAGCATATAACTATGAACTGACAAAGCTGGAAGGGCCTTTAGAGATCATCTAATCTTGTGATCTTTATGGATTAGGAAACCAGGGCCCAGGGAGGGGATAGGACTTATCCATCATTGCCTAACCACTCGGTGGCAGGTATGGAAAGAGAACTCATGGCTCCTAATTTTTCTGTAGGGTCTTTTTTTTAATTCTCACTTGAAGGTATTTTTTTTAGAGGGAGTGGAAGAGAGAGGGAAAGACAGAGAGAAATATTGATGTGAGAGAAATATATTGATTGGTTGCCTCCTGCATGAGCCTTGACCAGGGCCTGGGCCACGGAGAAACCTGCAACTAAGGTATGTGCCCTTGACCGGAATTACACTTGGGACCCTTTAGTCTGCAGGTCAACACTCTATCCACTGCGCAAACCTGGCTACGGCCTGTAGGATCTTTGTGTTCTTTTCCAGGGATCACTCTGCCTTCCTGGGCCTTCAAAGCCTTCACCTGGGAAACAACTTTAGTTGCCCTGGTATGTAGTGCCCTTCAAAATCCATCTCTTCTCTCCCTGGTTGGGTAACTCAGTTAGTCAGAGCATTGTCCTGATACCCCAAGATTGTGGGCTTGATCCTTGGTCAGGACACATACAAGAATCAAGCAATAAATGTATAAATCAGTGGAACATCTGTGTGGTGTGGTGGTGTGTGTGTGTGTGTATGTGTGTGTGTGTGTCTCCCCTACTTCCTGTCTCTCTGAAAATAACTTTAAAAAAAATTAATCTCTTGCCTGGCCAGCATGGCTTCATAGTTGAGTGTCGACCTATAAACCAGGAGGTCATAGTTTAATTTCTGGTTAGGGCACATGTCTGGGTTGTGGGCTCGATCCCCAGAGGAGGGCATGCAGGAGGCAGTTGATCAATGATTCTCTCTCATCATTGATGTTTCTCTCTCTCTCTCCCTTTTCCTTCCTCTCTGACATCAATAAAAATATATTTAAAATTGTTCATCTCTTCTTTGGGGCTCTCTCTTGAAGCTTTGCCCAGGAGGTCCAGAGAGGTAACATGAGCCTGTGAAAGCTCTGTTCTTGAAAAAGATAATACCCACTACTCACATTGCCAAATGCAGGCTTTGCTGTCAGGGGTACAAGTTCAAACCTTAGGTAGATAGACAATGGTCTACTATGTGGCCAGAAACCAGAATCTTCAGTCCTATAATGATCAAATCAAGCATTGAAAGGCAGCCCACAATGCATAAGAAGGGGAGGACTGTGGCTAGGGGTGGAGATGAGGCAAAGACCAGCAAGAGAGGTCCCCTAAGGCCCCAAAGCAATGAAGTGCAACAGATAAATTGTTGGTGGGAGAATAATTGCCAAGCAGGCCAGAGGAGTGTACCAGGAAGCCACTGAAAGGATATGATGGGGGTGAACTGGGGTGGAGACTGGAGGTAGTGAGCGAGTAAAGCCAGGCAGTTATTTAATTATTCTAAGTTTACCTTTCTAAAGAAAAAAAAATCAGGTAGCTTACAAAGATACACAAGATAAGTCAAGGTAGCATAAATTAAAGGTAGAAAAACAAGAATAAGGGTAGAAATGCATATCATAAAAACCTCTATTCTGCCCAGCCGATATAGCTCAGTGGTTGAACATCGAGCCATGCACCAAGAGGTCGCCAGTTTTATTCCCCTGGTCAGGGCCCATGCCTGGTTTCCTGCTCAATCCCCAGCAGGGGACATGCAGGAGGTAGCTGATCAGTATTGATGTTTCTCTCTCATAGATATTTCTATCACTCTCTTCCTCTCCCTCTCTCTAAAAAAAAATCAATAAAAATATTTTAAAAACAACAACTTCTTGCTCCACAAAGGGTGGACCCAAAAGTTAACTCTAAGCTTTCTAGCAGCCAACAGGAAAGGGGAAACATTGTTATTATGCAATTCACAATGCTCAGGAGATAAAAACAAACACATTGCTCAGAAGGGCAACTGTTCTCAGTAGTAAGATCAGACAGGAATTCCTGCCTGGGGGTACTCAGAGAGGATGCTGCGGGACACAATGAACAACATCCTTGAGGACATCCTTACATAGCGGTAGCAACAAGTTTCAAAGGACTATTTTTCATAAGGACTCTCAGGATCAACTGCCTGTATCCAACTGCAGCCAGGCAATTAGGAGCTAAAAATAGTGTGTATAGTATGTTTGCATTGATGGGAAAAAGGAGTGTTATATATAGGCATCCGTATGCATCTAACTCCTCTGGAAGAATAAATTGGTAACAGCAGTTGCCTCCAGGGAGAGGAAGTGGAGACTGTGGCCTGAGATAGGAGAGAGACTTCCTTTTCATCATACACCATTTCGTACTGCCTCAGTTTTTGTTAACCATGTCTGATCCTTTCAATAAAAGCATTAGTTACTAAAATGATCATGACATTCCAAGTTCAAGGGGTGATCTGGGTTTTATCTCTGAGTTATAGACAGGTTGGGGATGTTTGAAAGTTCTCCTTGATGTTTAGGAAAAAAGGAGAGTAACAGTTATTGAGCAACTCCTGGGTAATAAGGGCTTTCATTTCCATTTGCTCATTTAATCTACACAATAGTCCTGTGAGAGAAATCTACCTCATAGACAATCAACTCAGTTTCCTTGAAGAAGACACATGTATTAAATAACTGATTATTTTTCTTCCTGCTGCTGATTTTTTAGGAGAAATAAGCAACTGGGAAGAAAAGAAGCAGTCATGGGGAATTTAAAATAGTACTTGTATGGGATGTACTTATACTAAAAAAAATTCTCATCATTTATCTGAAATTTGAACTTAGCTGGGTGTCCAGTTTTTAACTTTTTAAAAATTGAGATATAATCAACATATGACATTATATTAGTTTCAAGTATACAGTATAATCATTCAACGTATGTATATATTGTGAAATAATCACCTCAATAAGTCTAGTTAACATCCAGCCATATTTTTTCATGTTCTTTTTAAAATCCACTATGCCAGGCTATGACTTTTAATTGATGTATTTGTATCCTATTCATCAAATATAATTATTTACTAGATATACTTGTGATCAAAACCACCATTTTATTGTTTGTTTTCTATTTGTTCTAGTTTTGTTTCTTTTTTCTCTTTTTCCTAACTTCCTGTGGGTTACTTGTGCTGTTTTCTATAATTTTACTAGTGGCCCAGTGCACAAAATTCATGCACATTAAAAAGGAATTAATTAGAGGAAATAGTTTAATATTGCTATTTGCCCTTTATCTTTAATAGAAGTGTCAGAGATGAAAGAAAATTAGTAAAATATATATGAACATCTCCCTCCTCTCAGAGTCTGGGGCACACCATGGGACCCAGAGTCAAGTCCCTGCCCACCTGCATGCGCCTCAAAGTCGCATGAGACCCAGACCTGGCCGGCCCCACCCCCATCAAGCCCCACAGGGTGGGGGGTGCAGCCTCAGGTTCCCCAGCACAGTCTCAGGTCCCCCAGCCTGGCACCAGGGCAGGGTGCATGGCTTCAGGTCCCCCAGCCCAGCACTGGGACAGGGTTCATGGTCTCAGGTCCCCTGGCCCAGCCTCCCCCTGCCCCAGTTCAAGGGCGCATATCATAAAAACCTCTGGTGTTGACATTTTACCAGTTTGAGTGAAGTGTAGAAATCTTATCTCCCTTTAGGTCCCTTTAGTCTCCCTCATTTATAATATACTTTTTTTCTTATATTCTAATTTTTCCAACTTTATTTAGGTATAATTAACACATATATAATTGTATTAAATATTATTCCTATAAACATTGAGAACCGTATCAGACAGGGCTATGAGTTTTGTTTCAACCATCAAACATAATTTAGAAAACCTATTGTATTTACCCATATTTTTTAAAATATATTTTATTGATTTTTTTTTTTTTTTTTACAGAGAGGAAGGGAGAGGAATAGAGAGTCAGAAACATCGATGAGAGAGAAACATCAATCAGCTGCCTCCTGTGCCCACAACCAAGGTACATGCCCTTGACCGGAATTGAACCTGGGACCTTTGAGTCCGCAGGCCGGCGCTCTATCCACTGAGCCAAACCGGTTAGGGCTTTACCCATATTTTTGCTTACCATGTTCTTTCCTCTTTTCTGATATTCTGAGATGCGATTCCTTCTTTTAACACATTTTTTTGCGAGAAATGAGTAAAATCGGATCCACCAGGGAGACTGTCAATGGACATGAGGAAACATACATTGGAACCTCTAGTTGGAACCGGCAAAAATAAAAATGTTTTACGTCGTTGTCGTGTGTGTGCCACTCATAAACTACGCAGTGAAACGCGGTACATGTGCAAGTTTTGTAATGTAGCCCTGCACAAAGGAAAGTGTTTCCAATGCTAACACATAGTGAAGCACTATTAGGTTATAGTTTTTTTATAAGATCTGTTGAAAATTTCGAAAAAATATTGTAATTTTGTGTAAATAAAATTATTTTGATTGTGAAAGAGTGTTTTTTATGTTTACCTAGAATGTAGTAATTTTGTGTACATGAAAAATACAATAACACATATTTTGCAAAGTAAATAAATAGAGACCTCTTTTTAAACTAAAACACTGAAAGTTTCATAGAAAAATATCAAATAGATCGAAAGATATGAATATTTTATGGAAAGTCTAATTTTGGCGAGAAAAATGTCAAAAAAGCCCCGCGTTACGATGCGATTTGGCAGGAAAATGCCTGATTACAAAGTGTTAACAATTCTTTTCTGTGTAAAGAATTTCCTTTAGCTATTCTTTCAGAGTAGATATGCTGATGACAAATAGTTTTAAATTTTCCTTCATCTTAGAATGTCTTGATTATCCCTGCCCCACCTTCATTCCTGAAGGATATATTCACTAGATTCTAGGTTGACAGTACTTTTCTCTCAGCACTCCTTTCTGGCCCCCATGGTTCTAATGAGAAATCTGTTGTCATTTGAATTGCTTTTCCTCTATAGGTAAGGTATCGTTTCTCTCTCCCTGCTTTTAAGACTTTTTGTCTTTAGTTTTTAGCAGTATGACTGTGGTGTGTTTTAGTGTGGATTATATTTTGTTTTAGTCTATTTGGGGTTTTCTCAGCTTCTTGAAACTGTTGATTTATGTCTTCTGCGAAATTTAGCAAGTTTGCAATCATTATTTCTTCTGGTACATTTTTAACCTCATCCTCTGTCTCCTCTCCTCCCTTTGTCATAGTCATGCAAATCCCCAAGGTTCTCTTCCTTTTTACACTTCCCATCTACTTTTAATGTTCAAAATGGGTCATATCTATTGTTTTATCTTCGAGTTCACTGACATTTTCCCTTGGCCCCTCCATTCTGATGTTTAGCTCATCCACTGAGTTTTTGCATTTTTCAGTTCTAAAATTTCCAGTTGTCTCTTTATACCTTTATTTCTTTGCTGAGACATTTTATTTTTCCCATTTGTTTCAAGCATGTTCATATTTGCTCATTAACACATTCTTATGATGATGGCTGCTTTAAAATCTTTGTCAGATAATTCTAACATCTGTTATCCTTGTGTTGGCATCTATTGATGATCTTTCTTCCAATCAATTTGAGATCTCCCTGGCTCTTGGGAAAAAGAGTTTTTTGTTTGTTTATTTTTTGCAGCTTGGACATTTGGAGTATAGAATCTGGATCTTCTTTAAATCTTCTGTTTCAGCCAACCTCCTCAGACACACTGCTGGTGGAAGAAAGGAGGCATGGTCTCATAACAGTCATATGAGATGGAAGTCCAGAGTCCCCACTCAGCCTTGGTTGACACCCAGAGATCAAGCAAGGGTGAGAGCTCAGGCTCCCCATCAGGCCCCTACTGAGAGGGGTGGGATGTGCCTCTACTGACACTATGGGGTGAGAGGCCTTTTTACCACCTATTGGTAATGAAAGCCCCAGCCCTATGTTGGCTTCTCTGAATCCACTCTAGTGGAGATTCTTGGAACCTCCTTACAGCCTGGTGAGAGGGGACATCGTGGCTTCCCACTAAGTCTTTGCTGGCATGGAGCAGGCAGGGCAGGCTTTCTTTATGGTGTTTGGTTGCCATAGAATGATTATTGTCTATTTCTGTCTTTTTAAGCTGTCTTTTTACTGCTCCCTTACCTAGAGAGAGGTGGATTTTGTTAAGGTCTTTTTGTCTGTGCCCATTGGCATTCCTGAATGTCCTGTCTTTCTAGCACCCAGTCCAGGATATATAACGCAAAAAGAAAATTCAGGGAACTCACTGCTATGCTGTTTCTCAGGTCCTTAGAACCCTAGTTGGTCTTTCTTCCTCACTCCATCTACCTTATTTTAAAAAAAGATATAATGTCCAGTGTTATTATTTGACACCATGTATCATTTTTCATCACCATTTATGCTCCCTACACCCTCCTTCACCTCCATCCTTTCTCCCACAATCACCACACTGTTGCTCGTGTCCATGAGTTCTTTATTTTCTTTTTTGCTCAATCCCTCCACTCCCCTCACCAGAGCTATCAACCTGCTCTCTATCTATGAGTTTGTCTCTATTTTGCTTTTTAGTTCAGTTTGCTAATTAGATTCCACATACGAGTGAGCTAATGTGATACTTGTCTTTCTCTGACTTGCTTATTTCACTTAGCATAATATTCTCCAGGTCCATCCATGCTGTCACAAGGGTAAAATTTTCTTCCTTTTTATGGTGGAGCAGTATTCTATTATGTAAATGTACTATACCTATTTTATCCAGTCATCTACTGATGGACATTTGGGCTGCTTCAAAATCTTGGCTATTATAAATAACACTGCAATGAACATAGGGGAGAATATACTCTGTCACATTAGTGTTTTGAGTGTCTTCAGATAAATTCCCAGAAATGGAATCTCTGGGTCATAAGGCAGCTCCATTTTTAATTTTTTGAAGAAACTCTATAGTGCTTTCCACAATGGCTGCAACAATCTGCATTCCACCAACAGTGAGAGTTCCCCTTTCTCCACATTCTTTCCAAAACTTGTTATTTGTTGATTTATTGTATATAGATAGATACACATGTTTTGACAGTATTACAGATGTGCCTCATTTCTTCCCCTGTATCCCCCTCTATCCAGTCCCTATCCACTCAGGCCTTCACCACATTATTGTATGTCTCCATGGGCTATGCATATCTACCTACCTATCTATCTATCTATATCTATATCTATATCTATATCTATATCTATATCTATATCTATATCTATATCTATATCTATATCTATGTATCTACCTATATAATCTAATAAAAGAGTAATATGCAAATTGACCCTCACTCTGTTACACCTAAGCCACACCCACCAACCAATCAGAGCAACTGTATGCAAATTAACCCAGCCAAGATGGCAGCTGGCAGCCACGGAGCTAGAGCAAACAGGAGGCTTCCATTGCACCAGTGATGGAGGAAACTGCCTGCCTAGGCCAGCTGTGGCCTCCGCTCAAGGTAACAAAGTTTCAATTATAGAAGATAAATAAACCCTAGAAACTTGATTCCAGCCAGCCTTGCTGGGATGTTGGGTCAATGGGAGCTGTGGCCAGCCTGCAAACAGCCATCAGACCCTCACCCAGGCTGGCCAGGCACCCCAGGGACAGGGAGACACCCACCTTGAAGGGGCTGTGGCCAGTCTGCAAACAGCCATCAGCCCCTCACCCTCGATGGCCAGGCACCCCAGAGGGAACCCCACCCTGATCCAGGACATCATTCAGAGCAAACCAGCAGGCCCCCACCCATGCACCAAACCTCTATCCTATATAATCCTATATAATAAAAGGGTAATATGCAAATTGGCCGTAACAGCAGAACAACTGGGAATGACTGGTCACTATGACACACACTGACCACCAGGGGACAGATACTTAATGCAGGAACTGCCCCTGGTGGTCAGGGCACTACTACAGGGGGAGCTCTGCTCAGCCACAAGTCAGAAGGCTGCCAGTACAGTGGTGGTTATGGGAGCCTCTCCTGCCTCCTCAGCAGCACTAAGGATGTTCCACTGCAGCTTAGGCCTGCTCCCCACTGGCAAGTGGACATCCCCTGAGGACTCCTGGGCTGCCAGTGGGATGTCTGACTGCCATCTTAGGCCAATCATCCAGGGAGTGGGCCTAAGCCAGCAGGTGGACATCCCTTGAGGGGTCCCAGACTACTGTGAGAGGGCACAGGGTGGGCTGAGGGACCCCCCACCCCCAAGTGCAAAATTTTTGTGCACTGGGCCCCTAGGGGATCCCTCAGCTCACCCTGTGCCCTCTCGCAGTCTGGAACCCCTCAGGGGATGATCACCTGCTGGCGTGCCTGGCCAGCCTGGGTGAGGGGCTGATGGCTGTTTCCAGGCTGACCAAGCCCCCCAATGTGGACCCCCACCCCATTGGTGTGTGGCCAGCCTGGGTGTGGGGCTAAGTGCCGTTTTCAGGCTGCCCACAGCTGCCATTGACCCAACGTCCCAGCAAGGCTGGCTGGAATCTGGTTTCTGGGGTTTATTTATCTTCTATAATTGAAACACTGTTGCTTTAAGCCGAGGCCTAGGCAGGTAATGAAGCCTCCTGTTTGCTTCAGCTCCCTGGCTTCTGTAATTGAAACAATGTTGCCTTAGTAGAGGCCCAGCCGACCTAGGCAGACAGTTTTCTCCATCACTGGTGCAATGGAAGCCTCCTGTTTGCTTCAGCTCTGTGGCTTCTATAATTGCAACTATGTTGCCTTGAGCAGAGAGAGACCCAGCCGGCCTAGGCAGACAGTTTACTCCTGGTGCAATGGAAGCCTCCTGTTTGATCTAGTTCCATGGTGGTTGGCTTCCATCTTGGCTGGGTTAATTTGCATACAGCCACACTGATTGCCTGGTGGGCATGGCTTGACTGGTGGGCATGGCTTAGGCATCCCAGAGAAATAGTCAATTTCAATATTACTCTTTTATTAGAATATATATATATATATATATATATATATATATATATATATATATATGGCTAATATGCTAAGTGTCCCTCTGACCAATTGCTATGATGTGCACTGACCACCAGGAGGCAGATGCTCAATGCAGGAGCTTCCAAAACATGCACTGGCCATTTGCATCACAGACCTGGTGCTGACAAAGCAGCACTCAGCTTCCCCCAAGTGAGACACAGGCTCCACCACGACCCCAGAGCAACAGCCCATCAAATCGCAGTCATCGCTGCCAAGATCCCATGGCTCAAAATGCAGCCCACAGCCCAGTCCAGCCAAGTAATGACATCACATAGCAACTCCCAACTTCCTCTCCCTAGATACTAGCCTCCCTGGTGTTTCTTCAGCCCAGGAACATGACTTGCTTTATAGCCAGGTACAAAATTTTTCAATTTAACCAAATGTTTGTGAAGCATTTTCACATGCCTCATCTCATTTGATCCTCACAGAAGTCCTAGAGTAGGTAGACAGGAGACTCAGTAGAATCCTATTTTCTTTTTTTTAAATGTATTTTTATTGTTCAGATTATTACAGTTGTTCCTCTTTTTTCCCCCATAGCTCCCCTCCTCCCAATTCCCACCCCAACCTCTGACCTTGCCCCCCCCATTGTCCTCATCCATAGGTGTACAATTATTGTCCAGTCTCTTCACGCATCCCCAACACCCTTAACCCCCACAAATTGTCAGTCCACTCCCTTTCTCTGCCTCTGATTCCATTCTATTCTCAAAGGATACCTTTCAGCATTTCATATAATACTGGTTGGGTGGTGATGAACTCTTTTAGCTTTTTCTTGTCTGTGAAGGTCTTTATCCGACCCTCAATTCTGAACGATAGCTTTGCTGGGTAAAGTAATTTTGGCTGTAGGTTC
>PVJC01046176.1:0-13406 GCA_004026665.1 Murina feae
GTCTAACCATTTCTCATCTTGTTCAGGAATTTGTAAAGATCCTCAGTCTCTTATGTCCTTGAGGATATTCAAGAGGGAAATTCTGGATTCCACTGAAATGCTCCCCATCTGGAAATGATGGGGTTCTCTGAAGACTAGTTGGCCTATTGCACACTCTCAACATAGTGGCTGTGACACTTTTCCCCGGAAGGGAGATCTGTTTCCTGGAGGCAAGTGGTTCTAGGGGCCTCACATCCTTCTCATACTTAGCACCTTCTCTATCATATATGTAGAATTTTGAGAACAAAAAAAGAAATTAGGAATTAAGGGGTTTCCTTTATTTATTTTTTTTGGTGTTTTTGTTTTTTGTTTGCAATTTGTCTATTGAAACTGCCTAATGAAATTACTCAGTATGGCAATGGAAAGAGACATCTACATGGAGTTGGGGAGGAGAAAATAGATACAGGGAAAAAATTCAATCAAGATCCCAATAAGTTCTGCCTTCACTTTAGCACATCCTGCCTGATGTCTGTGAAAACTCTGAAAGAGCATCAGCTGGTGTCAAGGTACAGACTCACCTGTGCAATATGTCTCCAAAATCCTGTGGAGGGAAATAGAAAGGTTTAGTGCTTTGCACCAATGACTCTTCCACTAAGTCCAGTGGGAGATTTTTTTTTCATTGAGTTTTTTCTCTTATTTTATTTTTTGTTCTTTCTCTTCTTTATTTTTTGCTCAATCCCTCCAGCACCCTGGTGGGCAATTTTGAGATAGTTCCAGAAGTTATTATGGCCCTACTCTGTTTCTTCGTGGGAAACATATCTACTTCCTCTTCCCAGTTTACCATATTGTCAAATCCATGTCCTGCTGGAGATTGATTCCTTGAGACTTTCCATGGGCAGGTGAAGGGGGAAGAGGGCTGGGGAATCCCCGTGCACTGCTGTAGCCATGATTAAGTATGCAGCACCTTTTCTATTTCCAATGTGGGTGCACCCAAACATGACAGCAATGCAAGTGTAGGTTCCCAAATCTCCCCATAGTGCCATGTCTATAATTAGCCTCAACACCAATGCATACCATTTTGTGCATTTTCACAAAACCAAAATATATCATTGACTTTTAGAGGGGGAATCTAATGCAGGATTCTTTTACCATCCCTCAGAGTTTGTTTCTTAAGGATAATGTAGGAGGGATCTTTGGTTTGTGGGGTTCCTTGGAGGAATAATACCTTCCCAACAAAGTAACTGAGGTTATGGAAAGAGGTTGTTGGAAACAAATGTCATAAAAGAAGAGATGGATTTCTGCTGAAGGAATTTTCCAGTGCATGTGAATGAATGTTCAACACCCGACCCCACTTCTGAGATCTTACCAGGAGCATCTCTACATCTGGTTTATGGCACATTTCCTTCAGCTCTGCATACATTCCTCTTAAAAGCTGCTTCTTCTGTACCATCCTGGCTTCACTGTCCTTGAGTTGTTCAAAGATCTCCTTGCCTTCCCTTAGCAGTTTCTTCATATAATATTGCCTTTCCAGATAGAAACATTTAGGCAAATTATTATATACTGCAAAGATTGCTTTCTCCTTTGAGGTCACATAAATCTGCAATGACATGGAGTTAGTCAAAACATGAACCTGTTCATTCATCTCCTACTGAATCTCATTGATTCTTCTTTGCCTAGAAAGATCAATTATACTTACTCTTTAACCCTCAGTCTTGCCTAGTCTCAGAATTCACATTTTCTCATTCCCCTTTTTCATATATTTTTAAACAACCAATTATATCCACTTCATTCATAATGAAGCCTTTGATAAGATAACCATATAGAAAAACAAATGTGTGATTTCTATCTTCCAGCCAATGTGTGAAAAACGTAACACAGTTCATTCATAAAACATGCAGTTAAATTTATATTAATTGGATTAGGATCCTCTATTTAGCCTGGTTTCTGAAATTTGGAGCAGATTACTTCAACCCATTTTTCATGCTGTGACCTCAGACTGATATGCTCATCCCCTTGCATTTCATCCAGCTAAACCCTATCCTGAGGAGGTTTCATTTACAATCTGACTCCCTTTATCTGTGTGATTTTATTTCCTTTCATTCTTTTCCTAACTCACTCTAATGCCCCCTCAGATCTATCTGGCTTTTCAACTGGCCCCAGTATACTCGCCTGCAATACCTTTGCATGTGCTATCTTCTCCATCTAGAATGCTCTCTCTACATACCCTTATGGTTGCCTTCCTCTTCAGAGATCTTTTCTGTAAGGTGAAGTTTTCAGTGAGGTCTTCTCTGATGATCAATCCTATTTAGAACTCAAACTCTCATCTGTAGAACCTACCCTCCTATACTCTTTTTTTCCCTTACTGCTTTATTATTCTACAAAGAACCTAACACTTATCATGTATCATACCTGTATACATGTTGACCATTCACCCTTTGATTTAGAGTGTAAGGTTTATCAGGGCAAGGATAATCTCAACTTTGCTTACTGCTCCATTTTCTATATCAACATTTGGTATAGACAAGGTGCTCATGAAATATGTGTTGAATAAATTCATATTAGATATTACAACTTCAAGATAACCATCCAGAATAAGGAAATCAGTCATTCTTAAATTGCCCTAAAGTGTTCAAATGTCTCCTTCTACTTAGATAGCAGGGTCTATATTTCACATGTTTATATGTAACCCTGATCTCTTGTCACTTTTCTCCTCAGACATTATATACTACTTGAGGCCCGGTGCACAAATTCATTCATGGGTGGGTTCCTTCAGCCTGGCTGTTGATTGGGATCAATTGGGCAAGCTGGCCAGTAAGTGGGAGAGACCACAGGAGGTTACCTGGCTACCTCCCCCTTGCCCCCCGCATAGATGCTAATTGTGGGCACTCCTTGACTGGGGTGAGGAACCGCAGGCTGTTGACCAGCTGGGGGTAGGGAACACAGGATCTTGGCTTGCCAGTCAGGGGAAAGACCACAGGAAGTTGGCCAGCCTTGGGAGGTTAGCTGTGGGAGCACACTGACCACCAGGGAGCAGCACATATGTTGAGCATCTTCCCTCTGATGGTCAGTGGGCCTAATAGCGACTGATCGACCAGTCAATTGGTTTTTCGGTTGTTCACTTGCTTATACTTATGTATATATAGATTCAAAATTAATTACTTGGTATAAGTTCAGGGTTTCCCTGAATTGGGGACACTGTTCTTTCCACCTGAAATTTTCATCTGTCTTCAAATACTATTTTTCCAGCAACATCCACATTAATGTTTATACTGCTTCAGATGCTTCATCTGAATTTTCAATGGCTGCCAATTGTCTCTTATGCTTAGCATTTAACCATTCCCACCACATATGGCACTCTGTGAAATGACCCAGTCTGTTGTGGTTGTGGGTATACAAATGATAAATATTGCTTATTCTGGGAAAAAACCAGCATACTTTGTGTGACAGTTGTCATTTTGTTAGAAACTAAGAGCCCAATTATCTATCTATGGAGGGAAAATGGCCTTTTCCTGTTGATCACCCTTCCCATATTGAATCCCCAAAACATTATAGTTTCAGAGAAAGTTCCTATTTTAGTCACTCATCCAACCAACCCATGTTCATGCTGCAGGTTGGAGAAATGCAAATACCAACCTGCCAAGTTCTGGTTGTGACAGTTTCCACATTCAGGTTTCTGTCATTTTCACAACATTTCCCCCATAAGAAGCACATTGCCTTGAGGAGTTTCTCCTGTAAAAGAACCACAAGAATCAATTAGAGTCCATGAAGATGGGAAGGTAACATTTAGCCCTCATAGAGGGAGGGGTCCCCAGAATGAGTGATAAATCAGAGCTATGAAAACAAGGGAATCACAGAGTTCCCTTGTTAATATCACATATTTGTCAAATCTGAGAGACTTCACACTAAGGAATTCCAGGGTAGAGATTCTGAAAGGACTACCTGGATGGAGTAATTCCATCGCCACTGTGGTTCTGAGGAAACAGAACAACAGGAATTTCATATCCAATTTATAGAACTGGGTCCTCAGGGGCATCACTTACCCTGTGTTCCTCAACCGCCTGTTCTACTGAGCAGTGTCTGTGAGCCTCATGCTCCTGGGAGGTAGAACAGTGCAAACAGAGCAGGCTCCTCTGGTCCTCACAGAAGATCTCCTTTGCCTCCATGTGTATCCTACACCTATTGTCCATAGAGTACAGGAAATGCCACATACTGGCTTGTCTGACAATGAGAACCATTTGCTTGAGACAGACATTTGTGTGAAAGACGCCCCGCTGAATTGCTTTCTGGCATTCAGGGCAGTGAGGAAGAACTGACCTGTTTGGCCAGCTGAGGTATAAACAGGGCCTACAAAAGCTGTGCCCACAGTCTATGGTGATGGGGTCTGTGAAGCAGTTCCTGCAGATGGAGCAGATGAGTTCATTCTGGAATATTTGCAAGATGCAGGAATCCATGTTTCTGGGAAAAATTAGCAACAGGTCATTTCTGGGCCTGGGTGGAGAGAGGCTTCTGAACAGTTACATGAGGGGTGTGATATCCATATGTTTTCTCTTTGCAATACTCACTAAAGCAGGACAAAGTAGTTATGCCAGGACACACGTGAAAATCTGGAGCCCAGAAAGCGTCCTTGGGCTTTACTGCAGACACGATTCTGACTGGATGGCTCCCATAATCTTACACATTCAGTTCCTAGTCCTGATCCAAAGACAAGTGTGTGCAAGTGTCCATTTCCAGGATGTGGATATGGCATTGTATTACTGGGCTTAGTTGTTCTAAGTCAATCAGAATTGTGCCCATTCTTCTTTTCAATAACTTGTTAGTGAGTACAGAAGTGTGAGATTTACCCCATAAATCTATTGGGCCATGAATCTGAGAGGAAGATGGCCAGAATTCTTCTATGAATGATCCAGAGAGAGGGTCAAGGAAACCAAGCTCTCTCCTTTAAAACAAACAAATAAGGAAGCAAACAAACACAAACTGAAACAATGGAGATTCCTTAGAAAAAGAAGTTATGAAAGTAACTGGTCCTTTTTGAATTCTTGAAGATTAAATTAACTTCTCTTTATACAAACTCTGAACTGACATATTTTTAAAATATACATATATTATCACTACAAGAGTAAAGTGAATGTTCTATAAGTATTATTCTCTATAGTGTTGTACAATCCACATTTCTGGTATAAAAATATAGGCTAAAATTTCAGTAAACATTTTTTCATGTTTTTTTAATACAAAAAAGTAGATTAATTTTAAACTAAAATATATTGAATCATTCACAGCTACAAACTTTACTTTCACAGTTGTAGGAGTTGACTTTTCATTTCTTTTTTTCCCCTGGGAAGCATCTTTTATTTTGTTTTGTTTCATTAATCCTTGCCTGAGGATATTTTTCCATTGATTTTTTAGAGAGAGAGGAAGGGAGGGGTTGAGATACACAGAGAGAAACATGGATGTGAGAGAGACCCATTGATCGGTTGCCTTATGCACATGCCCAGAACAAGGCCAAGGATGGAGCCTGCCATAGAGGTACATGCTCTTGTTCAAAATCAAACACAGGACCCTTCAGTCCACGGGCAAATACTCTATCCACAAAGCCAAACAGGCTAGGGTGACTTTTCAGTTCTGAATAAGGTAAAAAGATAAGAATTCTCAATTAAGTTCAGAGTCCAGCCAGAGTTTACAGCAACTTTTTCATAATTTAAGGAGATGTAAGCCTGAAGTGAAATGACAACCAACAGTACATCAGAAAGATCATACACCACGACCAAGTAGGATTTATCCCAGGGATACAAGGATGGTCCAATATCCACAAATCAATAAACATGATACATCACATAAACAAATTGAGAGATAAAAACCACATAGTCATATCAATTGATGCAGAAAAAGTAGTTGACAAAATTCAACACCCATTCTTGATAAAAACTCTCAGCAAGGTGGGAATAGAAGGATCATACCTCAACATAATAAAAGCCATATATGACAAACCCACAGCCAACATCATACTCAATGGGCAAAAACTGAAACCATTTCCCCCTAAGAACAGGAACAAGACAGGGATGCCCACTCTCACCACTCCTGTTCAACATAGTACTGGAAGTACTAGCCATTGCGATCGGACAAGAAGAAGAAATAAAAGGCATCCGAATTGAAAAAGAAGAAGTAAAACTGACCTTATTTGTAGATGACATGATACTGTACATAGAAAACCCTAAAGACTCCATCAAAAAATTATTAAATTTAATAAATGAATTCCGCAATGTAGTAGGATACAAAATTAATGCCAAGAAATCTATGGCATTTCTATACACCAATAATGTACTTACAGAAAGAGAGACTAAAAAAGCAATCCCATTTATCATCGCACAAAAAAATGAAGATACCTAGGAATATCTTTGACTAAAGCGATAAAAGACCTGTATGCAGAAAACTACTGAACACTGAAAAAGGAGATAGAGGAAGTCATAAACAGATGGAAGAACATACCGTGTTCGTGGATTGGTAGAATCAACATCATCAAGATGTCCATACTACCCAAAGCAATCTATAAATTCAATGCACTCCCCATTAAAATACCAACGGCATATTTCACAGACCTAGAATGAAGTTTCCAAAAATTAATGTGGAATAAAAAAAAAGACCCTGAATAGCTGCAACAATCTTGAGAAAAAAGAACAAAGTAGGATCTCAATACCAGATATCAAGCTATATTACAAAGCTACTGTTCTCAAAACAGCCTGGTAATGGCATAAAAACAGACATATAGTTCAATGGAATAGAATAGAAAACCCAGAATTCGACCCAAACCACTATGCTAAATTAATATTAGACAAAGGAGACATGAACATGCAATGGAGTCAAGACAGCCTCTTCAATAAATGGTTTTTGGAAAATTGGACAGATACATGCAAAAAAAATGACACTAGACTACCAACTTACACCATACATAAAAGTAAACTGAAAATGGATAAAGGACTTAAACATAAGACAGGAAACCATAAGAATACTGGAAGAATCCACAAGCAGCAAAATCTCAGACATATGCTGAAGCAATTTCTTCACTGATACTGCTCCTAAGGCAATGGAAACTAAAGAGAAAATGAACAAATGGGACTACATCAAAATAAAAAGCTTTTGCACATCAAAGGAAACCATCAACAAGAAAGCCCACTGCATGGGAGAACATAGCAAATTATCAAAAAATGGGCAAAGGACCTAAATAGGCACTTTTCAAATGAGGACATTCAGAAAGCCAAAAGACATATGAAAACATGCTCAAAGTCACTAATCATCCGAGAGATGAAAATCAAAATGATGATGTAGTACCATCTCACACCTGTCAGAAAGGTTATCATCAACAAATCAACAAACAACAAGTGCTGGAGAGGATGTGGAGAAAATGAATCCTCGTTCACTGCTCATGGGAATGCAGACTGGTGCTGCCACTGTGGAGAACAGTATGGAGTTTCCTCAAAAAAACTGAAAATGGAACTCCCATTTGACCCAGTGATCCCACTTCTAGGAATATATCCCAAGAAACACCAGTTAGAAAGGATAAATGCATCCCTATGTTCATAGCAGCACAATTTACCATAGCTAAGATTTGGAAAGAGCCTAAGTGCCCATCAAGAGATGAATGGATTAGAAAACTGTGGTACATCTACACAATGGAATACTATGCTGTGATAAAAAAGAAGGAGTTCTTGCTATTTGTAACAGCATGGATGGAACTGGAGAGCATTATGCTAAGTGAAAGAAGCCAGTCAGAGAAAGATAAATATCACATGATCTCACTCATTTATGGAATGTAATGAACAACAAAAACTGATGAACAAAAACAGATCCAGAAACAGAGCAGCATTGATCAGACCTTCAAACCTCAGAGGGAAGGTAGGGGAGGGTGGGGATAAGGGAAAGAGATCAACTAAAGGATATATATGCAAGCATATAAGCCTAACCAATGGACACAGACAACAGGGGGATGAGGGTATGATTGGGGGAGGATGGGGGATAACATGGGGATAAAGACACATATGTAATAACTTAATAATAAAATAAATAAATAAATAAATAAATAAATATCACTAAAAATATCTAAAAAAATAAGAAATAAATGAACACTGATGTCACCAACAAACAGTACCAACATGCCAAACACCTGGCATAATATACCATGGAAAGGACATTTACTCTATGAGCTCCTCCTGATTCAAACTCTGCTTGGAATATTCAACTGGCAGGACTCAAATTTCTCCTTCTCAGTGCAGGTCCAAGAATGGCTAGGAAAACACCATGGGTATTAGTTTTAAGATGACAAATAAGTTTTAGTGAATAAGCTAATTTGCAACCACAGAACCTGCAAATAAAGAGGAAGGACTGACTGCATTTTTCTTGGTATGCTATATCTATGTGTTTTTATATGAAAAGGAAATAAAGGAAGGAAATTTGGGGAGGGACTATCTAATATTTTCTATTTTAAAATATATTTTATTGATTTTCAGAAAGAGAGGAAGGCAGAGAGGAAGAGAAACACCTCTTGGCTCCTGCACACCCCTGTCTGGTATTGAGCCAGAAACCCGGGCACATCTGTGAATGGGATCAGAAACCTTTTGATGCATGGAATGATGCCCAACCAACTGAGCCACACTTGCCAGAGCCTAATACTTCCCCGACAAGAGTTCTTTCCCAATGGACCACAGGATTTGTGGTCAAGGCTGTCATGGCACTGAAGAAGGATCTATCAGAGCTGTCAATCAAGGCTCAACCACAGAAGCAGGACCAGTAATATGGAAACACATATGAAGAGATCCATGTACAGATTTATTACAAAGAACTGGCTTACACGATCATAGGGGCTAGTTAAGCAAGTATGAGATCTGTGGTAGCGTAAGTAGAAAAGAGAAATCCCCAGCAGGCTGGAACTCAATGGTCATGGGAGAAAGCATTTGTCACTATCAATGAGTCGTTTCTGGAGCAACACAGACCCATTTGATGTTTGGAGTGTTGTTCAAGGATGTCTCAGCCTTTCTCTAAAGGACTTTCACTGATGAAGTCAGGACTTGAGAATTTCTTTGGCTCACAGTCTAAATGGACTTCTGTTACACTTGCTATCTCCTCACAGCACCACATAGTTTACCCTTTGATTGATGAGGCAAAAGGTTTGTGTTTTAAAAAAGAAAAGCTTGCTCCCTCATTTCTGTCCTTGTAGTTCTGCCTAACCGAGTTGGCACATCAAAAAACTACCATAAATTGATATGACATTAAATTTAAGAAATATAGGAAGCGGTCTCCTTGTTCCATTCTAGGTTTACCATGTGTGACCATCCACAGAGTAAATGCCCGGCATGGATGGATGTTCTCTAAAACAATACAGTGATCAAGTTAATAAATATTTCAGATTACATTAGCAATAAATTGAAATTTTACCCTCTAAGGTCACTCACTGTGTTCTTGATTGATATCAGTAAGATTTTTGTTTTCTTTCATATCATTCAGCACTGTGGTTTTTCCATGCATGTGAAAGCAAGCATTTGTTTTAGAATGTTAATAAAACCCATTAGTTAAAAACATACAAGATAACTAAGCAAGTAACTATAGACTATTGTCAGTTGAAGTCAGTTGAATAAGACTAATAATATGTAGTATATATCATTAAATGATAACCCATATTTCAGAACATTCATTTCCTATTCATTTATTTATTGATCTACTGAAAATACTACAAAATACATCCTTAGTGCATATTCTTGATTGTGGGAAATCCTATTGGAAAGATTGCTAAAGGTGATATAGCTGGGTTAAGAGGTATGAGGGAAAACCACCAGACTATCCTGAATGTTAACTTTTAAGTTAGAAAACTCTGTTTCTTAAGAAACATTTACTTCACTTCAAAATGAAATATTGAGACATGGAACTATTTTTTCAAATCATTGAATACTTATGTCACTAAACATCATAGAACAGCATCTCTCTTGTATACATAGGCATTCATCATGTTTCAAGTAGGTTGTAAGGTGTACTACATATAGAATCAAATACTCCTAAATGTTTTTAGAATCTACATCCATGTGCAAAACAACAAGATACTGGCCACTATTTTCTGAGTTTTAGGAACTCAGAAATAAAATAAAGAAACTAAAATTAGTCATCACATTAATTCCAAAACACAGACCAAACAAAATAGTAATGGAATCATTTTTACTAAGTTAGCAAACAATGTGATTTTATAGAAACAACCTCAGTTTGCTGATAAGTTAAACTCACCAATGCTTGCTGGAGAAGTATTAGTACAAAGAGGTCAGCTCAGGGACCAAACCTTCCAAGTGTGGTGGCAGCAGCTCTCAGAAGTCTCCCCAGCCAGGTAAGCTCCAAGCACACTCCCCGTGTTCTGGAAAGAGTGAGTTTGGCTCCTTATATTGAGTCCCTGAAGACCACACCCATTTTTTCCAGGTGATGGGATTTTAGAGGCCTTCATAGAACTGTTCTCTTCTAAGGGGAAGGAAGATTAGCAACACCTTTACTAATCTCCCTAAATATACCTCTATCAACATAATCTCATCAAATCACCAATTTCTTAACAAACCAATCCTCACACACTGTCTTTATATCTACATTTATGGACAACAAGAACTTTTATTTTTAACTTACAAACAGATAGAATGGATTATTGTATTAATTAGTGACTTTAGCAAATGTCCAAAAACTTGGAAACATTTTACTGCCTTTACTTGTAAATATTTTAACTTTGTTCTGTTATGTAGACAGTGCTTTATTTGTTGCTGTAATTTTATTATTATTATTGTTTTAATTCTTTTATTTATTATTTATTCAATAGATTTTTAGAGAGAGTGGAGGGTAAGGCAGAGGGGGAGAGAGACCAAAAAAGAGAGAGAGAGAAAGAGAGAGAGAGAGAGAGAGAGAGAGAGAGAGAGAGAGAGAGAGAGAGAGAGATCAACCTGAGGGAAACACATAGATTGGTAGCCTCCCTTACCTATGTGACCAGGGCCAGGGATAAATCCTGCAACCCAGATGAAAAATAGTAAAATAAATTTACAACGCATCTTGTATGATCAGAAATTGCAAAACCTAAAAATAAATCTAATAAAAGTTCTATAACATGTGTATATAACCTATTAAACATTATTGAAAGAAAGGAAAGAAAGAACTATGAATCCTGTAAGTGGGAATGTCCCACATTCATGGATTAAAATACTTAATATGGGTAACTATGTCCAACGTCACCAAAGAGACCAATACCATAAATACAATTCAATAACTTAAAAAAATGTGTGTGGATATACATGCGTATGTAATTGAGAAGTTGGTTTTTAAATGAGTGTGTGACTAGGACTCTTAAAGGTATTTTAGTCAATAAAGGAGAGACAGATCTCACTAATAATGAATTAGTATTGTAGGCGTTATAACCTCAATTACTTTCATATCTACATAACACACTTATAACTGCTTCCATATTGTGGGAAAGAATATTTATGTAATAGATGAGATAAACTGTTGTAGGAATAGGATATAAAGGTCTGTCTAAGAAGATACATCTCAGCTTTTCTTTCCTTCAAGCAGTGACCTTGAGTTTATGTAAGATATGATAACCCCGGCAGCTGCAGTGGATTTAGAATCTCAGTAAATCACAATTTCATTCTTTACTCATCACCTACTACATAAAACTATTGATAGATTTAAAAGACTTTTGGGAGGTGATTAGCTTATGAGGCTGGAGCCCTCATGAATAGGATTAGTGCCTTTATGAAGGAGACTTCAGAAAGCTCCCTCATCTCTCCTAATTGGTAACACTGAAAGAGAAAACAGCTGTGTATAAAATAGGAAATAGGCCTTCCCCAGAAACTGAATCATCCAGCATCTTGACCTTGGACTTTCCAGCCCCCAGAAGTGTGAGAAGTGCATTGATGTTATTTATGAACCACCCAGTCTACAGTCTTTTTGTCATAGAAGTACAAATAAGCTAAGACAATGTCCTTGGTAGCCATCCATATATCTTCTTTAGTGAAGTGCCTAATCAAGTTCTCTAAATTGTACAATGATCCTTGAATTTTGGGCTTATTTTGAATTGTAAGAGTTCTTTGGATACAAATCCTTTAAGATATATATGATTGAAAATATTTTTCTTTCTATTTATGAGTTATCTTTCTGTTTTATTAAAATATTTAGAAAGTGAACCAAAACCCTAGAAAGTGTGGGGATGATGGGGAGGGAATAGATTTCAGCTTGTCTATCTGGGCATGCCCCCTCCACACACACAAACATATGCATGTACACACAGCTGCTCTCCTGTGGCTGAGATTCCACATTCCTATCCTGGTTGCTGCAGAATGGAGGAGCCAGGGAGGAAACAACCTGTCAGGGTCTTGGCTTGCAGTGACCTGATCTGTGGTCCAGAATTTCAGCATTGTCAACTGTCACTCATCTCATCTATACTTAGCCTTCTGCCACCCCCACTTGAGGATGGCTAGACCACCTGGAGGTTACTGAAAGGATGTTAGGGGGCTGGGACTATTGAGAGTTATGATGGCTGTTGGTGGTATTTGTATATTCCTATTTATATCCTATAAATAATCTTTCAATTTAAAAAGACTAATCTGTCATCCTATTGTTATTTAGTTATTGTGGATTACAGTTACCTTTTTTTCTGGATAGCTAATAAGAGTGGTAATAAGTCAAGTTGTATTTTTTTGTTTCATTTTTTCTTTTTAATCCTCACCTGAGGATATTTTTGCATTTATTTTTTGGGCAGTCCCAAGTATATTCTTCATTGATTCTACAGAGAGTGGAAGAGGAAAAGAAAAAAAAAAATACGGAGAAATATCTATGTGAGAGAGCACATCAATTGATTGTCTCCTGCGTGGGCCCCGACCAGGGTCTTGGCCTGCGAGGAGCCAAAATCCCAGGTAAGTGCCCTTGACCTGAATCACATTGCAGACTAACTTGGTCCATAATCTAATGCTCTATCCACTGAGCCAAACCAGCTAAGATCCTTGGTTTCTGTTTTTGAAAGTATTTTATTATACATCCAAGTCCACCTACTGGAAAATAGTGAGAATATCAAGGTGAAGGTAGTCCCTGGATCCCAGAGGAGCCATGGAAGGGAACATGCATCTCTGAAATCTAGGTCAGGAGCAGTGAACCTGTTGCCTAGGGTAGGTTGCTGCGAAGTATAAGAGCTTAGGTACTGTCCCAGGTTCCAGCATCTAGCTACAAGTGGGGTCCTTACTCCAAGAAATCCAGTTCAAAGCCTAGATGGGGAGCAGGGCCCTCTGGTGTCCTTGAAGCAAACCAGAGAAATCCCCATTTCCCTGAGGCTGTCCTGCAGGGCAGTTACCTGTAGGTGGGGCCAGAGGAACAGAGAACCCAGCTCTTCCAGGGGCAACATCTCAGACACCAGTTCCTGGGACTTGTAA
>PVJC01046177.1:0-13408 GCA_004026665.1 Murina feae
AGAAGGGAGGAGGGATTCCATGGAACCCTGATGGAGGAAGGGAGGCAGGATTCTATAGGATCCTGCATGGAGCAGGGAGGAGAGATTCCATGGGACCCAGGATGGAGAGAGAGATGGAGGAGGGACTATATAGGACCCTGATGGATGGTGGGAGGAGGGATTCCATGGGACCCTTATGGAGTTAGGAGGGATTCCATAGGACCCTGGTGAATGGAGGGAGGAGAGATTCCACGGGACCCTGGATGGAGGGAGGAAGGATGGATTCCATAGGACCCTGGATAGATGCAGGGAGGAGGGATTACATAGGATGTGGAAGGAGCATGTAAGGAGGCATTCCATAGTACTCTGAGTGAGGGAGGGAAGAGGGATTACATGGGACCCAGGATGGAGTGAGGAGGTATTCCATAGGACCATGATGGAGGGAGGAAGGGGGGATTCTATAGGACCCTGAATGAGGGAGGGAGGAGGGATGCCATGGGAACCTAAAGGAGGGAGGAGGGATTCCATAGGCTCCTGATGGAGCGAGGAGGGATAACATGGAACCTTGATGGAGCGAGGGAGGTGGGATTCCATAGAGTCCTGGATGGAAGGATGGAGGAGGGACTCTTTGGGACCCTGGATGGAGAAAGGAGGGACTCCATGGTACCATGGAATGAGGGAGTGTGGAGGGATTCCATGGGATGCTGGAGAAAGGGAAGGAGGGATTCCATGGGATCCTGATGGCAGGGAAGGATTCCATGTGACCCTGGATGAAAGAGGAGAGGAGGGATTCCATAGGACCCTGAATGGTGGATGGAGAGAATAAGTGGGACTCACGATGGAGGGAGGAAGGAGGGATTCCACAGGACCATGGAAGAAGTGGGGGAAGGATGGATCAAACAGGGCCCGGAATGAGGGAGGGAGGAGGGATGCCATGGGACCCTAAAGGATGTAGGAGGCATTCCATAGGATACTGATGGAGGGAGGAGGGATTCCATGGATTCTTGATGGTGAGAGAAAGGAGGGATTCCATAGGATCCTGGATGGAAGCAGGGAGGAGGATTTCCATGCAACCCTGATGGAGGAGGGAGGAGGGATTTCATTGGACCCTGGATGGAGGGAGGGAGGACAGATTCCATAGGACCCTGGATAGAGGCAGACAGGAGGGATTCCATAGGATCCTGGATGTAGGGAGGGAGGAGGGATTCCATGGATCCCAGGATGGAGGGAGGCAACAGGAATTTCATTGGACTCTGGATGGAGGATGGAGGAGGGATTCCATGTAACCCTGTTGGAGGGATGGAGGGGTGTTTCCATAGGACCCTGCATGGAGGAGGGAGGAGGGATTCCATGGGACCCTGATGGAGGGTGGGAGAAGGGATTTCATGGAACCCAGAAAGGAAGAGGAGGAAAGATTCCATAAGACCATGGATGGAGGTAAGAAGGAGGGATTTCAAAGGACCGTGAATGAGGGAGGGAGGAGGGATTACATGGGACCCTGGATGGAGCAGGGGAATGAGGGATTCCATGTAACCCAGAATGGAGTGAGGAGGGATTCTATAGGATTCTGGATGGAGGCTGGGAGGAGGGATTATGTGGAACCCTGATGGGGAGAGAGATGGCGGACGGACTCCATAGGACCCTGATGGATGGATTCCATGGGACCTTTATGACGGTAGGAAGGATTCCAAAGGACCCTGGATGTAGGGAGGCAGGAGTGATTCCATGGATCCTAGGATGGAGAGAGGGAGATGAGATTTCATGGTAACCTGGATAGTGGGAGGGAGGAGGGATTCCATGGGACCATTGACGGAGGAAGCAGGCATACTATGGATCATCGAATGAGGGAGGTAGGAATGATTCCATGTGAACCTGATGGAGGAACAAAGGTGAAATATCATAAGACCCTGATGGATGGAGGGAGGAGGGATTGCATAGGATCCTGGATGGATGGAGGGAGGATCTATTCAATAGGACCCTGATAGCAGGAGGGAGTGGTAATTCCATAGGACCCTGATGGAAGGAGGGAGGAATGATTCCATGGGACCCTGGATGGAGGGAGGGAGGAGAGAGTCCATGGGACCCTAATGGAGGGAGGAGGGATTCTATAGGAGCGCGATGGGGGGAGGAGGCATTCCATAGGACCCTCAATTGAGAGATGGAGGAGGGATTCCCTAAGACCCAGGATTGAGGGAAGAAAGAGGGATTCCATAGGACCCTGGATGGAGGGAGGCAGAAAAAATCCATAGGATCCTGGATGTAAACAGTAAGATGTTCTATGGAACCCTTGATGGAGGGAGAGAGGCGGGATTTCATGGAACCCTGAAGGAGGGAGGGGGTATTCCATCGGATCCTGATGGAGGGAGGAGGGATTCCATGGAACCTTGATGGAGAGCGGGAGGAGGGATTCCATTGGATCCTGGATGGAAGGATGGAGGAGGGATTCCTTGGGACTCTGGATGGAGAAAGGAAGGATTCCATGGGACCATGGAATGAGGGAGTGTGGAGGGATTCCATGGGATGCTGGAGAAAGGGAAGAAGGAGGGATTCCATGGAATCCTGATGATGAGAGGGAAGGGTTCCATGTGACCCTGGATGGAAGAGGAGAGAAGGGATTCCATAGGACCCTGAATGGTGGATGGAGAGAATAAGTGGGACCCAGGATGGAGGGAGGGAGGAGGGATTCCATAAGTCCCTGATGGTGGGATGAGGGTTTACATGGAACATTGATGGAGAGAGGGAGGAGGGATTCCGTATGATCCTGAATCCAGGGATGGAGGAGGGATTACATAAGACCCTGGATAGATGGAGGGAGGATGGATTCCATGGGACTCTGATTGAGGCAGGGAGATGGGATTCCATAGGACCCTGATCAGGGGAGAGAGGAGGGAATCATTTGCACCCTGATGGATAGAGGCAGGAGGGAATTCTGTGGACCCTCTGGGTGGAGGGAGGGATTACTTGGGACCCTGATGGAGAGAGGGAGGGAGGATTCCATGGAACCCAGGATGGAATCAGGGAGGAGGGATTCCATAGAACTGTGGATGTAAACAGTAAGATATTCTATGGATCTCTGGATGGAACGATGAAGATGGTACTCCCTTGAACCCAGGATTATCAAAAAGGCACTCTGTGCACAGAAAGAGTTGTGATAGGAGGGTTTCATGGAACTGTGGATGGAGGGAGGGAAGAGGTGTTCCATGGAACCCTAGATAGTTGGATGGATGGATAGATGGAGGAGGTATTCCTTGGACCCTGATTCAGGGATGTCTTCCATGTAGCCCTGGATGGAAGTTGGAGGTATTTTGTGGGACCCTGATTATCAGAGGGAAGAGTTATTCCTACCCTGGATCTAGGGAGGAAATAGTTTTTCCAGGGGACACTGAAAGGAGGGAGGGAGGAGGTATTCCATGGAAACCTGTATAGAGGGAGAAAGAAAGGTATTTCTTGTAAACCTGAGAGGAGAGAGAAAGGAAGTATTACATGGAATTCTGGATTTAGAGTGGAAGGAGGTCATCCTTGGAACCCAGTAATGGAGAAAGGGAAAATGTATTCCATATGTCCCTGGATGGAAGGAGGGAGGAGGTATTTTATGGAACTCTGCGGGTATGAAGGGAGGAGGTATTCCTTAGACCCTGATTTGAGAGAGGAGGTATTATATGGCATCATGGATGGAGGATTGCAAGAGATATTTCACGGCACCCTGGATCATGGCATGAAGGAGGTATTCTTTGCACCCTGATGATGGGAGAAATTCCATGGAATCCTGGATGGAAGGAGGGATGAGGTATTCCGTGGGACACTGGATTGATAGAGGGAGGAGCTATTCCATGGCACCTGGTATGAAAGGAGGCAAGAAGTATCCTGTGATACTATGAATGGAGTATTCATAGAGCCCTGCATGGAAGGAGAAAGAAAGATCCAAGGTATCATTGATGAAGGGAGCGAGGAGGTGTTACTCAGGACACTTATGGAGGGAGGGTGGAGGGATTACATGGAACCCTGGATGGAGGAAGCAGGAGGGATTCCATAGGACCCTAATGGAGGGAGGGAGGAGTGGTGCCATGGAACCCTGATGGAAGGAGGGAGGAGGGATTCCAGAAGACCCTGATGGAGGGAGGGAGAAGGGATTCCATAGGACCCTGGATAGTGCGAGGGAGTATGGAAACCTTAGGACCCAGGATGGAAGGAGGGAGGAGGGATTCCATGGGACCCTGGATAGAGCAAGAATTCCATAGGACCCTGGATGGAGGGTGGCAGGAAGTATTCCATAGGATCCGGGATGTATAGAGTTAGATATCCTATGTTACCCTGGATGGAGGGAAGAGGAAGGTATTCCCTGGAACACAGGATGGGTCAAGAGGTATTCTGTGCTACTCTGAAAGGGTAGAGAGAGGAGGGTTTCATGGAACCCTGGATGGAGGGAGGGAAGAAGTGTTCCATGGAACCTTGGATGGATGAATGGATGGAGGAAGGAGGGATTCCATAGGACCCTGGATGGACGCAGGCAGGAGTCATTCCATGGAACCCAGGATGGAGGGAAAGAGGAGGAATTCCATAGGATCCTGGATGGAGTAAGGGTGGAGTGATTCTATGGAACCCAGGATGGAGGGAGGGAGCAGGTATTCCATAGAACCCTGGATGGAGGAAGGAGGGATTCCCTGGCACCTGGGAAAACAAAAAATTAATCTACCCCTTATAAACAATGTGTATGTGGATGCAGACAGATGGATGGTCTTGGGCTCTGTTAATGTGGATGAATGTTCATGCTAAAAGTGTAAAACATATCCTTGAAATTACAGGTAAGCTTGCCTCTGGGGAAAGGGTCAATAGAGTGGGATTGTGCAAGGATTAAAATAAAGAATTCCTATATTTAACCTACATGTTTTTGTTTACCAAAATATGCAAATATTAGTATTTAGTAACATCTGGGTAGGAAGATGGAGACCCCTTACTCTATGAACAGATCTGGGGATGGTCCTTGATCAATTGACAGAGTAAATAGCTCCTGTGTGAATAGCAGATCTGTTTTACTTGCTCAGCTCTAACCCTGCCCCACCCCTACTTACATAGGACAGTAAACACCTTTGGTATCTGAGCCTTTTCATCTCCCCAGAAGACACTGGAGACAGTGAATGAATTTGAGCCAATTACAGACCTGCAGAGAAGGAAAACAATAGGACACATTTTCCTAGAAGGAAAAAGAACACTAGTGTTCCAATGTCAGAAATGTCGTGCTTATTTTGGCAAAAGGGAGTGTTCCTGTCCTACCTGTAAGCTGGATGCCATGCATCCCAAAAGGAGAAAGCAACTGAATAACTGATACATTCCACTCTCCCATTTTTGAGCAAAACCCTAGTAGTGAAATGGACATCCTAGTTCTAGAGCAGATCCATGCTAATTACATAGGTTACTCAAGTAAGTCCTTTTTTCATACATATAAATGAGTAAGTTTTGCCAGATGTAGGAGGAAGGTAAAGCAGATCACAATACACATGCGGAACTATGTCATTTGTGGGGGGGGGACTCAAATAAAATATGGAAATAAAAGACAATTGTACAAAAATTCAAATTCCTATGCTCAGAATTCTAAGGGAATATAATGGATGTATAAAATAAAAATAAAATGTCTACTATAGAAGGAAACAATTTGAGGACAAAGTACTTGCAAGATAGAAATATTATTGCAAAATCTAAAACATTAAGTGCCTGGTCCTCAGGGTAGATTCTCCCTGCCTCACCCTGGCTATGGTGGAACCTGGAACACCTGGTGCGCAGCCCACTAGAACCCCCTCACATCCTCCCTCCACAATGGGTCCTCGCTCCACCCCTGTCCGGAGATCAAGGGTGAAGGTCACCTTTTCCTCTTCAGGTCCCACCTCAGAGCCAGTCCTTGGCTTCCCTCAGCCTCACAGCCCAGAACCCCTGTCTCATGCCGCCCTGGGAGGGTTCCCTAGGGACATTTGGAGGTCCCCACCGCCACCCATGGCTGCTGACTCAGCTTCTGGCTGCCCTCCTCCACCACCATGGGGATGGTCAGTCCCTGGAGAAGCCACCTCCTTCACCCGTGCTAGCAGCTGCCTGCCCCGCAGCCCGACCTGAGGCTGGCTTGATGTACTTGGCCGGGGGCCAGCCCCAGAAAACCTGCTCTGTATGCTGCCAAACATGGCCCGTGTGCTGCCACCATGCTCCCTGTGCCTCCCGTGGCGCAGCCAGGGGCCATCTCTCAAGTGCACCAGAATTACCACGCCCACAGCGAGGCCTCTATCAACCAGCAGATCAACTTGGAACTCCACGCCTCCTACGTGTACATGTCCATGGCCTTCTACTTCAACCGCCAGGACCAGACCTTGCATCACTTGGCCACCTCCTTCCTGCGGCAGTCCAGGGAGCAGTGGGAGCATGGGCAGACATGGATGAGGCTCTAGAACCACCAAGGGGGGTGGGGCGTGCATCTGCCTGCGATCCATCAGGAGGCCTGACCACAACCAGTGGGAAAGCGGCCTGAAAGCCATGAAAAGCGCCTTGCACCTGAAGAGGATGGTGAACCAGAGTCTGCTCAATCTGCACCAGCTGGCCACCAGCAGGAACGACGCCCACCTTTGCCATTTCCTGGAGTACCACTACCTGCGCCAGGAGGTGAAGTTCATCTACAAATTGAGAGCCAGTGTCACCCAGCTGCACCAGATGAGCGCTCAGACGTCCGGCCTGGGAGAGTACCTCTTTTACAAGCTCACCCTGGATGCCAGCAAGGAAGACTGAGCTGGACTGCCTTCCTGAGAGCCATGGGGGACTTTCCCTGGCCACCCTGCCCAGCATGCCTATAGCCACATTGCCCTGCAAAGGGGGAACTTCAGCTTTTATGTTCAAGTTTTACCATTGGTTCCAATAAAGTTACTGGTTCTTAAATAAAGGTCTTTCTTAGATTCCTGTGTGCAAAACCTTCACCTTTGAAGTTTTAAATCAGGCATCCAGAATTCTCCACCCATGTCTCAATTAGGTGCAGCTACGGACCCTGAATGGAGGGAGGAGGAATTCCACAGGAACCTGGATCGATGGATGGATGGATGAGGTATTCTATGGAACCGTGCATGGAGGAGGAGGGATTCCATCGGACACTGGATGGATGAGGAGGGATTCCATGGAACCCTGGATTGAATGAGAGAGGAGGTGTTTTGTGTGACCTTGGATGGTGGAAGGGAGGCGGTATTCAATGGGACCCTGGATGGAGGAAGACATATTCCATGGGACCCTGGATGGATGGAGGGAGGAGGGATTCCATGGGATCCTGGAATACCACTTATCCCTGGTGCTCCCTGCAGGAATTTTCTAAGTGTGTGGGACCACTGCTTACCTCCGCCTGCCTGAAACCAGAAGAATTCCCTACAAACCCCTCTGAGAGGAAGAAGCGGGATGTTAACTCCTTGGTCATCATCCATTTCCAGCAGGAAATAACTAAGAGTGGTGGTCACCCCTGTTCAAAATAACATCCCATGGTCATTGTTGCACAAGGTTAAAACAAGCTTCTAGGACAAGGGTGGGGGGTATGATGAGGAAATTGGTCTCATAATGCCTGTCAGGCCATAAAAACTATGAACAATGCACTAGCCCGGATCGGGTGGGAGGGTCATTATCACTGGCCCCAGGACAGATAATCAGATATGGCCTGGGGACCCCCAACACCTGGGCACTTTCCTGGAAGCCCGTGAAAGGGGGCAGAACCATATCTGCAAGACAGAGACCCCAGAAGGTTATAAAAAGTGCAGCTCTCTGCATGTTACTTCACTCTGATTTGGAAATTATTCCTGGAGTCCACTAGTACTAATAAACGAGGTCCCTCCCTTTCTCTAGGAAGTGTGCTTGGTATATCTTTGTTCTGCTGCAACAGAGGAACTGGGTCATCATTGCCTTCATCATCCATTCCCAAATCTTTTTTTTAAATATATTGTATTGATTCTTTACAAAGAAGAAGGGAGAGCGATAGAGAGTTAGAAACATCGATGAGAGAGAAACATCCATCAGTTGCCGCAACCAAATAACATGCCCTTGATTGGAATGGAACCTGGGACCTTTCTGTCCACAGGCAGATGCTCTATCCACTGAGCCAAACCAGTCAGGGCCATTGCCAAATCTTTCAACACGGTCTTGATAGTTCCAGATTGTTTGGCAATTTCCACATCAACATCAAATATCTCTCCATCAGAACTGTGATTTAATTGAAGGCATGGTGCTCGGTCTCAAGAAGAGAGTGGACCAGAGGTTGAGGAGAGTCAGATAGAGTCAGCAGATGCAAAAGAAAACGGTGCAGTAGAAGGCCACTTATCAATCCTTTTGTGTTTTTTGAGCAGTTTCATATTGATTACTAGAATTAGTCATTTCTCCACTGATGCCTGGGTTTTTATTTGTTGTTTTTATTTTGGAGGATATTTAAGAACCAAGTTCTGGGCACCAGATGTGCTTGTTGTTACTTGGGTGTCATTGTTTCTAATCTATGAGAAGGCAGAACCATGAAATATATGCATGTGTACTAACCCAAAAATACATTGGTGGCTATAATAATTTCCATAGGTCTGCCTCTATACATATTGTACTAAATAAGAGTTCATACTAATGTCTAAGACTCTAATCCAGTATCACACAGTTCATTCTTGCCTTCTCCCTTGCTTATTTCTAACTTTTATTGCCAGTAAGAATCTGACTCACATTATTTACCATTTATTTGCTTATTTGTTCAATCCTAGTATAAATTTAGTTTCATAATTTTTATTATAATGATGAAAAATACGACACAATTTTTCATTATAGTTCACATTCAGTATTATCCTGTATTAGTTTCAAGTGCACAACATAGTTGTTAAACAATCATATACTTTACAGAGTGGTCCTCTTAATATATCAAGTAATCCTGTTTTTTCATAGCTATTACAATATTATTTTTTTCCTCCATTGATCTCTCTGCAGCCACTTCCACCCACCTGAAAATGCCCTCCACCTAGTGACTGTCCATTTGTAATGCTTATATGATGCATAAAAGTCCTTTGGTCAATATCTGACCACCAATCCACCACCTCACTCCCCCACCCCACCTCCCCTTTGAGGTTTGACAGTCAGTTCCATGCTTCTCTGTTTTTGTTCATTGGCTTATGTTGTTCACTATATTCCACAAATGAGTGAGATCATGTGGCATTTATCTTTTTCTTACAGGCTTATTTTGCTTAGCATAATGCTCTCCAGACCTATCCATGCTGTTGCAAACAGTAAGACTTCCTTCTTTTTTACAGCAGCATAGTATTCCATTGTGTAGATGTACCACCATTTTTTAATCTATTTGTCTGCTGATGGGCATTTATGTAGGTTATTTCCAAATCTTAGCTATTGTAAATTGTACTACTATGAACATAGGGATGCATATGTCCTTTCTGATAGGTGTTTGTCATTTCTTGGGATACATTCATAGCAGTGGAATTACTGGGTCAAATGGGAGTTCCATTTTTAGTTTTTTTAAGGAAAATCCATACTGTTTTTCACAATGGCTGCACCAGTCTGCATTTTCACTAGCAGTGCAAGAGGGTTCCTTTTTCTCCTCATCCTCTCCAGCACTTGTTGTTTGTTGATTTGTTGATGATAGCCATTCTGACAGGTGTGAGGTGGTACCTCATTATCATTTTGATTTGCATCTCCTGGATGATTAGTGAATTAGAGATATTTTCATATGTCTCTTGGCCTTCTTTATGTTCTCTTTCAGAAAGAGTCTATTTAGGTCATTTGCCCATTTTTTGATTGGATTGTTTATCTTCGTTTTGTTACATTGTATGAGCTCCCTATACATTTTGGAGATTAAATCCATATCAGAGATAACATTGGAAAATATGTTCTCCCATGCAGTGGGCTTTCTTGTTGTTTTGTTGATGGTTTTTTTGCAGTGTAGAATATTTTTGTTTTGATGTAGTCCCATTTGTTTACTATCTTCTTAATTTCCATTGCCCTAGGAGCTGTACGGGTAAAGATATTGCTACAACAAATGTCTGATATTTTGTTTCCTGTGGTTTCCTCTAAGGTTTTTATGATTCCCTATCTTATGTTTAAATCCTTTATCCATTTTGAGTTTATGTTTGTGGATGGTGTGAGTTGGTGGTCAAGTTTAATTTTTTTGCATGTATCTGTCTAATTTTCCCAACACCATCTATTGTAGAGACTCTCCAGACTCCATTGTATGCTCTTGCCTCCTTTGTCAAATATTATTTGATTATACTGGCTTGGGTCAACTTCTGGTTCTCTTTTCTGTTCCATTGGTCTATATGTCTGTTGTTGTGTCAGTACCAGACAGTTTTGAGAACAGTGCTTTTGTAGTATAGCTTGATATCTGGTATTGAGATCCCTCCTACTTTGTTCTTCTTTCTCAAGATTGCTGGGGCTATTCGGGGTCTTTTTTTTATTTCACATGAATTTTTGGAGAGTTTGTTCTAGGTCTGTGAAATATGCCTTTGATATTTTAATGGAGATTACATTGAATCTATACATTGCTTTCAGTAGTATGGACATTTTAATGATGTGGATTCTTCTAATCCGTGAACACGGTATATTCTTCCATTTGTTTATGTCTTCCTCTAGCTCTTTTTTCAATGTCCAGTAGTTTTCTGAGTACAGGTCTTTTACCTCATAAGTTAATTTTATTCTTAGGTGTCTTAATTTTTTTTGCAATGGTAAGTGGGATTGCTTTTTCAATTTCTCTTTCTGTAAATTCATTATTGGTGTATAAAAAAAAGCCATGCATTTCTGGGTGTTAATTTTGTATCCTGCTACATTACTGAATTTATTTATTAACTCTAATAGATTTTGATGGAGTCTTTAGGGTTTTCTATCTACAATATAATGTCATCTGTGAATTAGTTTCATATTTTTTAACAAAACATACCTCGGTAAGAAACGTATTTGTCAACTAAAATTTTATTTATATACAGTTATTTTTTTCTTTTGCTCTTACATTCTCCAATATAAACATTTTCAAAGTCACTTTTGTCACCCCTTTTTTCCTACCCCCTTCCTTATAGTTTTATAATATATTGATAACACAATTAGATTCATTACTTACAGCCTGCATTCCATCATTAGTTACTCTGATTTTTGTTGTTGTTGTTAATACGCACTATAAGATTTTCTCCCACTGATTTTAGAGAGCATGGAACAGAGGGAGTAGGGGAGAGAGGAGACAGAGAAACAAGATTGTGAGAGAGACACATCAATTGGTTACCTTCTGCATGTGTCCCAACTGGGTCGGGGAATTGCAACCCAGGTAAGGTAGGTGCTCTTGTCTGAAATCAAACCTGTGACCCTTTGGTTGGTGGGCCAACTCTCTAACCACTGAATTTTAATACACACATTAAAATTCACCTGTGATGTACTGTGCTATGAGTTTTGACAAATGGGTAGTCATGTATCTTTCATCCAGTGCCATAGTGATCAGTTTTATCACCCTAAAATATTTCCTGTGTGTCCCTTTGTATCATTCCCTCCCAACACCTGAAAAATACTGATTTCTTTTCCATATTTATCATTTTTCCTAAGGAGAATGTCAAGTAAACAGAATCATACTACTGCAGAAAGACCCCCCTCCAAAAAAAAAAATAAGCAACACTTTGAAGAAGTGGAGAAATCAGAGTTTTAATTATTACGCGTGCAGACTCTGGGAATGTTCTCCAAATCAGAGTGGAGTAACACGTGGGGACTATGCCTTATAACCACCTCTTGAGTTCATTGTATTGCAAATATGCTCTCTTCCCCCTCTGAGGCTCTGGAGGATGTCCCATCTCCAGGTGTTCCAAGGTTTTGGCGCCAGCTAACAATCTACCCTTCCCCCAGGGCAGTACTCATGGCTTGTTTTGCAAATTCAGTTTTGGGGAAGGAGGCAATGACTCAGCCACAGGCCATAGCCTGCTAGCATGAATTCCAACTGCCATCCCCTCAAAACAAAAGGGCTACATTTGAATTAGCCCTTTTCAGCCTTCTCATTCCACCTCCCTTGTCCCATAAGCTTCTTTTGGCCTTGTGGAGCAACAACCATGGGATGCTATAGGGAACAGGGATGTCGAACTCTCTCTCTTAACTACTTCTGGCTGAAATAGGGGCGATGTCAAAGAGGGTTAGCATCCTGTTCCTTCCTCTGGCGGGGGAGGGGGAGCCTTGTAGGGCATTCTTCTGGTTTCAGACAGGCAGGGGTAGAGTTGCATAGTTCATCTGGGAGATGACCTGTTAGATGTTGGCCTTGGGTACCGCTGAAACAAATAGGAGCAACATTAGTTAGCTGCACATTGGCCATGACAGGTTCTATTATTTTTTGTCCATCCAATATAATCCCCCCCCACACACACACACATGCATTTGGTAGCAGAGCCATAACATGCCACAGGCTGATAAAAAAAGTCTGACCTTATTGGGCTTTTCCCTAGACTAGCTGGTCTCTAATATTTTTAGTGAGAGCTACAATAGTGAACCGCTAGGACAAAGAGTAGTATTATGACTATTCCTGTCAGGAAGATGTAGTAAGGATGGCATGGCAAGGTGTAGTCCAGCAATTCATGATGAGGCCTTTGTTCCTTCATGCATTGGGGTGGGGCTGCCTTCTCATCCCACATGGGGAAAGGAGGTGTGAACTGGTTCTTTTCCTTAGAGGTGCCTTCCATGGCAGGGGGCCTCCAACACCTTGCTGTGTAGAAAACAGTAATTCTATGGTGCTTCTGTATCACAGCAAGAGTAGACAAGTTCCCCTTCTGGTACTCATCTGGGTTCCAGTGGCACTCATAAAAAGACAAGATGGGAATTATTAGAACGATAAAACCAATGATTATCCACAATTAACAGAGCATATTACCTTTAGTGGGAGAGAGGAAAGAAAGACTAGTGTTAGGGAGAATTCAGCAGGGTGTCATCTGAATTCTTTGGGGCAGGTTGATGGGCCAGGTATGCTGTCTTAAGGGTGATCTGCAGGGGGTGTTTCTGGTCAGAGGTCACCTTCCACTCAGGCTGGGCATCACTCGACTGGTGGGCTGCATTCACTCGGGAGTGGTGGATCCAGGTGTTCAATCCTGCAGCCTTAAGAGCTGTGGGAGTAGTTAATATGACTGGATAGGGTCCCTTCCAGGTAGGTTTGAGGGGCTCCATTTTCCAATCCTTATAAATCTGGTCTCCAGGTTTATAAGGATGCACAGCTGTTCCTAGAGAGATGTTCAGTCAGTCAGTAACCCACCTGTGGACCTTGAAGACAGTTTTTCCAAGTCCTTGTAGTTGCTTCTGGATTTCTAAGTTTCCTATTTACCCCAAATATCCCTTTGGCCTAATTAAGAGAGGAGATATACCATATAGAATTTCAAAGGGAGAGAAACCTACCCCAGCCCTAGGGGCACAGCGTACTCGAAGGAGTACAAGAGGCAAG
>PVJC01046178.1:0-13410 GCA_004026665.1 Murina feae
CGTAGTGAGGGAAAAATCAATAGTCTCCTAGGAAAATGGAAAAATACTGAAACCCCAGGGACATGCAAGCAAGGAGCACACGCACTACTTCCATCTCTCGCTTCCAGTCAATTATTTCCGAGGAGCCGGAACGCAGTCCACACTTCCCTACCGCAAATCACAGCCTACTCCCCGAGGATGAGCTGCCACGGTTCGTCGTGGTCACGAAGGGACGTAAGCAGTTGGGTATACTATAGGCAAGACACGTCTCGGGGCTCTCCTCCCTCCACCAGCTTTCCAAGTATGAAAGACGAAAAGGCAGACCTGGTCATTCGCTCCCACTCGGGGCCTCGGTCGAGGCATCAGAGAGAGGAGAGACCTCAGCCCGGGCGAAGGTGCAGCCTCGCCAGCTCCTCGGTGCTCACCCAGCAGCCGCGGAGCCAAGAAGCGGACTCCGAAAGGGAGGGGGTGGAGGGGTTCCTATGCAACCAGCCCAGCCTCCAGCAACAAACCCCGGCGGCCGCACACCCGCGCCCGGACGCGCTTCTCGCGCCGACCGTTTGTATCTGCAGCAGCGGCTCAAAGCCCGCCACGCAGCGCGGCCGGACCTCCAGAGCCGCAGGCTTCCCACGCTCCACGATTCCTCGCCGCAGATTCCACACCGCGTTCATCCAGACCCCAGAGGACGCTGACTCAGCTGAGCGCCTTCTCCACAGCCAGTGCGATCCCAAGCTGCAGGGGAGAAATTGGCCCCAATTTTGATGCTCAGAGTGGCTCCGGAGGCGACGAGAGAGACGGGGAATCTGTAACGAATCGTCAGCACCGGAGATAAAAATGCTTTTGCTTTAAGCCTCAGACCTGCACGTCACTTCCGGCAACAATAGGAAACGTCAAACCTCGGGCTGTCGGCAGCCCTCGCTGCTGCAGCCTGCGGTGCGCTGCGTCTGGAAGGGAGCCGGTGCTGTTTCTGGGATTCTCGCCGCCCTCACCCTCGCCGGCGTGAACCAGGAACATCTGAACCGGCTTCTCCATGGCCTGGGCCCCGGTTCCCGGCTGAGCTCTTCTCTGTTTGGCGAAAAGCCCCCGTCGAGAGGCCGAGTCGTCGCGGCGGCGGTGGGGATCGCAGGCCGCTCAGGTACAAGCGTCCGCCTAGATATCTCAGAGCTCTTGCTTCTTTCCCCCTCCGCACCCCCACTTTTCTGCCTCGGAAATGAAGGTAACCGGTGCTTCGCTAGTTAGTAGAAACTTGCCAACCAGCAAGACTTTGGGACCAATGACGGGGCAAAGCTGCTTGAGTGACAGCGGTGACGGCTTATGAGAGTGAGGGATGAGGCGGTGTCCGCAGGCGGGAATAGGTGTGCTCCTTGGGTTTTCTAGGCCATTGCGGTCAGCCTGGGACCACCCTACGGAGGGACCCAACTTCATTCTGAAATAAAGCCCGCCAGCGGCGATGATTGTCCTCTTCTAACCCAAGTGTTGCTTTTCGAGCAAAGTAGGTTTTGTTTCCGTTGTTTGTTTGTTGTTTGTTGTGGCTTCATTTTCTTTTTTTTGATGCATAAATACAGTTTTCGGCTCTTTACATACTTTTAAGTAATATGAATGCAAGCACAGTTAAAGTCACGATAAATTGCCAGTTGCTTCAGGTATCAAACTTTGGTTATGACATTTGAAAGAGTCTTCGTTTGTCCTCTTTTGTTTGTTTCTCCGTGACTGGGCTTTAGTTTCTTATATGGTGGACGCTCAATGAAATATTATTGATCGGATGAAGTCGCATAAATGATTCCTAATCCTCAGCCGTTTAATGTTTTCGTTGTTTTACTTGTAGGCTCTGTTTATGTTTTGTTTAGGTTCAGTAATTTAGTAGTTGTACGCGCCTGTGTTAACCAGGGAAATTTTTAAGGACCCCGGGTGTTTCTGTCTAAATCAGTATATCATGGTGTTTACTACTGCAAGGTGGAGCTAATTTATGTTTTCCATTTCAGTTTTCCTTCTCCCTCTTCTAATGTTCGGCGTTTGGTAACCTTATTTCTGAGGCAGAGGCTCCCCAGCCCCTGCCTAAGAAAATGGTTTGCAAAATTAAGCATAATGAAGAATACAGTTTTTTTTTTTCTATTTTTTCAGGTTGAGTAGGAAACTTCCCATCTTTATCCAGTTTGTCTGATTAGAGCCTTCATTATTTACCCATTGCTGAGTAACAACTTGCCCCCAAATTCAGCTGCTTGAAATAACAAGGATTTGTTATATCGAAGTTTCTGTGGGTCAGAAATTCCTGAAACGCTTAGCAGGGCATCTCAGACTCATGGTCTTTCATGCAGTTGTGGTCAGGCTGTAACAGGGGGCCGAGATGTCACCTGAAGATTCCACTGAGGGGTAGAAGGATCCACTTCCAAGTGCACTCGCCTTGTATTGGCAGACCTAGCTTTCCACCGCATGGGTTTCCCCACAGGGCTGTCTCTCAGTAAAGCCGCTGGCTTCAACCTAACAGAGTCCCGAAGGCTCTCTATAGTGTTTTATAACCCGATCTCAGAAGTTTATCCCATCGCTGCTGCCATGGTGTTTGTTGGAAGTGAGTGAGTAATCCAACCCAAAATCTATCTGGAGAAAATCGCACAGGGCTTAAGTCCCAGGAGGCACACGATCTCTGGGGGCCATCTTAGAGGCTGCCTAACAGATACCCTGCCTGATCAATTTTAGCAGTTAATAGATGGGAATAACTGAGTAGAAATGCAATCAGACAAGGAGGAATGTCAGATTGTAAAGACATAAACAAACCTATACAAGCCTTATCTCTCTTGGAAAAGTGTTTTGGGGTTTGTTTAGGTTTTTTTTTTTTTCTTTTTGGCTCCTTCCTCCCCCCCCCCCCTAATTATTTGAAAAGATGCTTATTATTTCGCTTGGGAACTGCCTGAGGGATGATGTGTGTCTGAGGAATGCTTGTGTGTTTTTAAGGTCTCTATGAGCAGAGCGTATCACAGCTGGAGATTGTGTATTCCTTACTCACTGCCATTTTATATATGGTTGAAATTGTATCAACATAAACATGAGCAATGTTAACTTTTAAGGAGGAAAGAAGTTAGGAAAGGGTAGAGGGAAACCTTCTGGTGTAGAAAGAAGGCAGACCAGTGGCAGTCTTTATGGTGGTATGAGATCAAAAAGGGAGAGGTATGTCCTAGAGTGGAACTGTATCTTGTATGTCTATTTTTTGTTATTGTTGTTTTATCATTTAAACCATTTTATTATATTTTTTCTTTTTTGTTAAATCTTTATTGTTAATATTATCACAGTTGTTCGTATTTTTCCCCCATAGCTCCCCTCCACCTGGTTTCCACTCCACCCTCTACCCTTACCCCTCCATGTCCACCATCATAGTGTACGATTTTTATCCAGTCTTTTCCTGCATTCCCCATACCTCTTTCCCCCTGAGAATTGTCAGTCCACTACCCTTCCTATGCCCCTGATTCCATTGTATTCACCAGTTTATTCTGTTCATCATATTTTTTATTCACTTGATTTTTAGGTTCACTTGTTCATAGATATGTATTTGTTGTTCATAATTTTTATCTTTACTTTTTCTTCTTCCTCTTCTCAAAGGATACCTTTCAGCATTTCATATAATACTGGTTGGGTGGTGATGAACTCCTTTAGCTTTTTCTTGTCTCTGAAGCTCTTTATCTGACCTTCAATTCTGAATGTTAGCTTTGCTGGGTAGAGTAATCTTGGTTGTAGGTCCTTGCTATTCATCACTTTGAATATTTCTTGCCACTCCCTTCTGGCCTGCATGGTTTCTGTTGAGAAATCAGCTGACAATCGTATGGGTACTCCCTTATAGGTAACCAACTGTTTTTCTCTTGCTACTTTTAAAATTCTCTCTTTGTCTTTTGCTCTTGGCATTTTAATTATGATGTGTCTTGGTGTGGTCCTCCTTCGGTTCCCTTTGTTTGGAGTTCTCTGCGCTTCCTGGACTTGTAGGTCTATTTCACCAGGTAGGGGAAGTTTTCTGTCATTATTTCTTCAAATAGATTTTCAGTGTTCGTATGCTTGAAGTTGTCCCAGAGGCTCCTTAGACTATCTTCATATTTTTGGAGTCTTCTTTCTTTTTGCTTTTCCAGTTGGATGTTTTTTGTTTCTTCAAATTTCAAATCTTTGACTTGATTCTTTTTTTTTTTTACTTGATTCTTGCGATTCTCTAGTCTGCTGTTGGATCTCTGTATAATATTCTTTATTTCAGTCAGTGTATGCTTAATTTCTAGTGGTCCTTTTTCATATCCTTGAGGGTCTCACTAGATTTATCAAGGATCTCACTAAGTTTATCAGCAGTTACTAGAAAATTCTTGAAAAACCTTATAACCGTGGTTTTGAACTCTATATCCAGTGTGTCGCTTATGGATGTGAAGAGTTGTTATCTGGTATGGTTTGATTACACTGGGTATACTGGCTCTTGGGTCTCCAGGGAGGTGCAAAGTCAGCCACTGCCTAGCGTCATCCAGCAGGAGCTACAGAGAGATCTGCAGATTCCTCTTCTTTGTTTGGGTTTGGAGGTGGCCAGATAAGACTTGCTGTGGCAAGCTGCTTTGGGGCCTTGGGCCTTCTTTTGGATGTTCTGGGTATCTCTGACCCAGCTGCAGTTTGTTAGGTAATTTTAGATTGCAAAGGGCCAGGCCTTTCATATGCAAAAACCTCTGCACACAGCTTGGGTGGGGCAAGGCCTCCGGGAATCAACAGGGCAGAGCAAACAGCTATGGCTGATCCTCAGCCCAGCTCTAAGAGGCCCGGGTCTCAGTGTCCCACAGTAATTGCTGCAAGCACGTTTGAGAGAAAGCTGCCCTCAAGTTCCTCCCAATGCCAGACAGTTCAGTTTCTCCCCATATTAGTCTGGGTCCCCAGAGATTTGCCCAGAACTGGAGTTCAGAGCCGACAGGAGCTTGTGTCTCCCTCCCAATTGAAAAAGACAACTGCGTCCTCAGTTGCCAGCCCTTTCTGCCTGCGCCTCCGTACCTCTGCACTTTACTTCCCCACCTCCTCTGAGTCTCAGCGTGCTTTCTCTTTCCTTCTAGATGTAGAATTTCCACTCAGCCAGCCTTCCTGTGGTTCTGGATGATGTCGTTTTGTCTTAAAGTTGTAGTTTTGAACTGGTTGCAATTTCAGGTGTTTACCTCTGCTGCCATCTTGGTTTCTCTTGTATGTCTGTTTTTAAGCACTATTAGGTGGCAGGCACCACCTTTTCCAGCATTACCTTGATGTACATTACCAGCACAGCTTTTGTCAGGGAACCATATAAGTTTATCAGAAAGTAAAGGTATGACACTATTTTGGCTATGACCCACTGTAAAAATGTCTATGCTTCTTCCAAGTTTGAAAGATATAAATCCTTATCTGTAAGTAAAATATTACTCAAGTTTATCTCATATCCCTCAGGGGCTTAATACCTGCCTGATTGTATCAATTCTCAGATTGTAAATTTGGCTTTTAAATTGGGGCTCCCTATCAGGTTAACATACTTCATTTATAGTAGTTTGGGGCCCTTAGATGGCTGCAAAATTTTAAACAGATGCTTACAAAAGTAACACAGCTGATGTACTTTCACCCATAAAATATCTTAAGATAGTAACTTCTAGATAAGCTAAAACATGAATTGTAATTTATTATGTATGATCAGTTTAATAGGGAATGTTTCGTGTGTTGTGCTTTGTGTAAACTAAAACTTTGAATTACCAAGAGATGACCTTTTTTTATCATAGTACATTGAAATTAGTCATTCAGATTTATGATTTTATAGTTCATTGATTAGCCAACTGCTGTGTACACTATGTTTTTCTATATCTTCATTCAAATTTGGAAACAGGCTAATGCCTTGGTTGGCCTGTGATAATGCATCAAAATAATTAATATTGAAAATTTGTGAAATATGCATCTAACCCATGATACTTTTTCATTGAAATATTTTACTTAAAATTTTAAAACAACTTTAATATCATACATCTATTTCTAAAAATTTATGTTCCCCATTTCTTTATTTTTTCTCATTATTTTGTTATTCTGACAAATTTATTGACATAGATTCTACATTAAAACTAAAATGTCCTAACTTGAGTAAGATTACATCATATTTGGGGCAGATACTTTTATGATATAAAGATGAGAAAAGATTTGTGGTTTCAAATTTAGGCAGCAGATTTAGGGAATTTAGCTCTGTAGGCAGCAGTTTGCATATTCTTCAATAATAGGTTGCACAGGATTTCATAAACTGATTGAAAGAAGGAGCAAGATTTTAGCAAGTGAGTCATGAACCCCTATGGGCTCATGCTGAATAGTGATTTGTAGAAGTCATGAACATGGAAAAGAGATGGGAAGGGCAGATGCTAAATACACTCAAACACATAATGCATCTGTCTCCATCACCTCTGCATTTTTACCTTCTAAAAGAATGTTTTCTCATTTTATTTTTATAGAATCATGGAATTTTATAGCTAAAAGAGACCTTAGATATCATCAAGTTCAAAACTCTTATATTACAGGTGAGGAAACTGAGACTTTGGAATTTAAGTGACTTGCTCAGTACTCACAACTAGTTAAAGAAGGAGCCTGAATCAAAACCAGGTTTTGTGTTGGAATCTCTATTATTAGATGTTTCTCATCTCATTTCTGATTTTCCTCCTATTTGGGGCTTCCTTGGATATTTATTTTATTTTAATACATTGTTTGGTTTGTATAAAAGTTATAGTCTTGGTTTTGTTTTTAATTCCACAACTCTCATAGGAATGGCCTTTGCGGTTGGTGGGCATGGAGTGTGCTATGTCCTGAGGAGGTGAGTTGGGATATGCAGCTGCTTATTATAATTGGGTTGAGTAAATAGTGTAGTCAAGTAAGAACCAGTGTAATTAAAAATAATGCTGATGAGAAGTATGATAAATTTATTTAAAAGTTAAAGCAGTGGAACATTTTTTGGAAAAAAAGCTGAAGAAATTAAATAGGCATGCAAGTTCTCGGTTTTTTGGTTGCATTTAAATGACACATCTTAATTTTGACATTTGTTTAGATGCCATTTGGTAACACTCATTATAGAATCAAATTAAAGAACAGGAAAAAACCTCCAGAAAACAAAGTAATATTGTAAATCTTTGTGAATTAAACCAAGTACAACTGGTATGCCTTTTAGGAACAAAAACTGCTCTTGCAGGACCAGATCTTTAAATTTAATGAGTGGGTTTTTTTATGTGTTTAATGTACCCTGTGACCTCTTAGTACTTAGCTATTTCCCTTTTCTCCTTAGAAAGACCTCCTTGTGGACGGACCCTTCCTTCATTTCTCTACAGTTGTTGCCTTTCAATTTTAGAGGTGTGATTGGTTATCAGGTTTTTTCTTTCCTTTCCTTTCCTTTCCTTTTTTTTTTTTTTTTTTTTTAATTCTCTACTCAGACTTTTCTAAACTACTTTGGTGGTCTGTTCTTTTGGAAGTAGGGCAGTGAATGCTGGGCTGCCAAATTGATTCTAAATGTCACATAGAAAATACTTCCTCACAGAATCTCCTATGTTCCTATGCCATTGAGTAATACAATATCACTTAAAGATTTTTTAAAACAAAAATATAGTTGTTACTTCTTTCTACTAAGAAAAAAAGGAAAATTGTCAAAAAGATACAAATAAGTGAACATCCCTGATCTTTAAACCTTAATATAAATTGCACTTGAGAGATAACTCTTGTGGTACATATTTTAGATCTCTATCTCTGAGGTAGGAAATTTCTTCTTTATAAATTCCACTATGCAGACACTTAAGAAATATCGAGGAAAACTAATCATTTATAATGAGTATTTAAATGAGATTTATCATGTTAATCATTGGAAACCAGTAATTTAACATTGTTTGCTCAGGAAGAGACTTATGGAATCGTTTTGCTTCAAACAAGAGTATTTAAAGCAGAATGCTCTTTTAAGACCTTCAACGTCTTATATTTTTTCCATCTGCCATTGTGTATTCTCTACTTGCATAGGATATAAACCATTCTTTATTACGTATAGTTGTCTCCACAGCATGTGCCATTTGAATGCTTAGTGTCATGGAATTACTAAAAGCCTTAGTACAGTTAGCCATTTCTTATAGAAGAGTGCTTTATTTGATGGTCTAACTGTCACATGGACATGTTTTGACTAAAGCTGCTTAATATTTTAAATACAGGCTTTATATTAGATATTCCAATCGCTATTAACAAATAATTTCTGTCTTATTCTTTTGTAGATACTCTGCCCTTTTGAAAAAAAGGCAAGACATTACAAATGCAGTCAGTTCAAAACACCATCCCTTTTAGAAATACAGCCATCTACTTGAAGTCAATAGAAAAGTATTATTGTTCTTAAAAACTAATTGATATTGTTGTTGGTAATTAATCTAATGTATACTGCCTTCTAGGTGGAAGTTCCTTTATGCTGTTTGCAACAAATTTATTTAGACTAAAACTTTTTTAAAAAGAGAAAAACTACATCCAAAATCGTGTCCAAAAAATAGGTATAGCTTTTTCTCAGATGTTTGCATTAGGAAAAAAGAAGTGAGGTAGGACCTACATACAGCTTTACCAATAAAAGAGGCTTTTATATATGGTATGTTAGTTAAGGCTCATTAGCAACCCTATAAAATAGATAGGAGTGAATTCCCCTCTTTAACGGGAAATAGAAGCTCAGAAATCTTGTTTGAAGTATTTACCATCACACACTATATGGCATAATTGGAGCTCCAATTTTAAATTCGCCCTCCAGAGTAACAGTATCGAGAAAATTTCTACCCATTTCTCTGTCAGACATTAACATATCAATAGCAATGAAATATGTTAGTACTTAACACCAAAATGCTATCTTTGTTATCACTGACCTTATTTGCTACACTTTGGGTTTATATATCAATCTAAGCAAAGTGACCTTCTACTTTATATATTCACTAGTTATTTTCTTCTCCTACAAAGGTAAATGGAATCTCTCCAAATTTCACAAATCCTAAATTAATGAAATTTAGAACCAGGATATGACTACTTAGGTAATTAAGTCCAAAATAACTATACTGTGAAATGGAAAAAAATAAAATAAGTGTTATCATTAAAAGAGCGTGAGGGGTGGCTACAAAACTACCTCTTACTGTAAACTATCTACTGTGGGTAGGTTCTCTAAGTGTCCGTTGGGTAAGAATTACCCATTATTTTACTGATGAAGCAAATGAGGACCCCAAACTACAGGCTCATCAGATTCTCTGTTGGAGTTTGAACCAGACTTGTTTTCCCAGCAGAGCCTATGTTCTTTCCACAAGAACAGTAGCTTGAAAAGGAAGCACAGCTGGGAAAGAGAGTGGAGCCAATAAGCAGGGACAGAGGTAAAAGATGCGACCCAGTGATGAAGAAACAGGTGGTAGGTCGCCTTTGCCACCTGTGGGCTCTAACACCTCTGGGCGTGTGGTTTGGTGGTTAAGAATAAAAGCTTTGGACAGTCATATTCTGCATTCAAGAAAGAGTTTCTTAGTAGCCCTTATCGGGTGAAGGGGTGGGGGTCCCCAGTGGATTGGAAAGGGGAAGGTGGGGAGAAAGATGTACCTTTCTACCATATTCCTTTATAGCAGAGTTTCAGCGGATTCCTGCTCTACTCAAACTCTCAAAATATATCATATGTAAAGTATATGATTTTATATCTGTCTGTTAGATTAACTTTAACTTTGAAGAGTCACTGGGTGAAATCAGGAAAATAAACCAGGTGATTGTTATGTGAGTATCTCAGCTGCACTTTAATGATTGGACATTGGGTCTTTCAGACAATAAAAAGCTGATCTGCAGATGTGTGCATTGCATAGGTTGCCCTTGTTCTGGTCTGATAGCCATTGTGTTGGGTCACTTGTAAATGCGAGTAGGAGAGAAGGGGAGTCTTTTCTCTATGGTCATTCAATTTCTTTAGTGAAACTGCCTGCCTCTTCATTTTACTTAGGTAAGAAAAGCGGTTGAAATAGATGCGTAAGCATTCTAGACACATGATGTATGTATGTTGGTGGCTAAATTGTGGTCTGTTGTTCCATGTGCGCACATTTAATTCTAACAAAGAATTGTAAAGGGTTGTTTTGTTTTGTTTTTCATTATTGTGTAAGTAAGGTAAGGTGACCCGGAGATGTTAATCCTGTTTTTTTGTTCCTCATTTTGCTCTGAATTACTACCATCTTTATACTGTGTTTTGGACCCCTAAAATCTTCTTGAGGGTTCTGTAATGTACTTCTCTCTCTGGTCTTCCAGACTTTTCTCCTCCTTCTTCTTCATGGGTTCATTAGTAAGCACTCCTCTTCCACTCTCATGTTACAGAAATCTGTTGAAGTTTCATGTCCACTAACGTCCTGTTTTCCTTTCTTTCACAGGTTTAGTTTTTACAATTTTATTCCTTTTCTCTCATTTTAATAGAAGGGAAAAGTGATAATTATATGTGCTCAATCTTATATCTTTTTAAAAAATATTATTTTTATTGATTTCAGAGAGGAAGGGAGGGGGGAAAGAGAGAGAGAAACATCAGTGATGGGAGAGAATCATTGATCAGCTGCCTCCTGCACATCTCCTACTTGGGACTGAGACCACAACTCAGGCATGTGTCCTTGACTAGAATCAAACCCAGAACCCTATAGTCCACAGACTGATGATGTATCCACTGAGCCTAACCAGCTAGGGCTTAGTCTTATATTTCTAACAAGACAAAAGTTGGTCATAAAAGATTTTTTCAAAAGTGAGGTAGAACATTCTTCTATATGCTGCCCAGTTGATATCTTATGTCAGCCATTTTCATCTCATGGCACGCATAAACAACTAAAATTCTGCAGCACACCAAAAAATATATTTTTGCGGATATGATAAAAAAAAAAAAGGTATGATTTTCATTCATTCACACCAGACAACTATTGTTGTTTTGGCTGTTGTCATTTTTTAAATTTGACAATCTAAGGGAAAAGTGGTCAGCACCCCTGACTGAATAGTTAGGTGTTGCATGTTTTAAAAATTCTTGTGGCACACCCATTGAAAATCGCTGTCTTATGTCATAAATCATGTTCATGAGATGGTACCCTACCATTTATATTTACCTTAATTCTGGTTTAAAACCTATTTCTAAAACTATGAATGAATTGAAATAAATTTAGAGCTCAGAATAGTAAAATTAAGTTATGTAAGACCAAAAGAGCTGTTTTAGAAGGAAAATTATCAATGATGCATAATAACCCTACATGTACCATGCCTAAAATGTTGACGGTACAACAGATCCTTTAGAGGTGTTAGCGGCTATTCGCTCCATAAATAGATATTTAAGTAAGAAACTGTATGCACTCTTCTTGGTAAATATTTTCCAAAGACTTTATTTTGAAAAATGCTGGAATCAGTCCTAAAATCATGTTAATATCCATTTATGTCATCCTAGCTACTGGGCCCCGGCACATAGGACTTTGGAATAGAAAGTTAAATTTGAAGTATAAGATATGATAGTACTGAAATATAAAATGAAAATAAAATACCCCTCTGTCATTTAGCTGATAATGATGTTTATCCATAGCACCACTGAGTACTCTAGGTCACTTAATTTGGTTACCAATCCCTGTTCAATAGACTTTAGTGCTAGGTATTTATTTATTTGTTTGTTTGTTGTGCCAGGTTTTTAAATCTCTTGTCTACTCATGGAGTGCATTTGTGAGTAGTACAGAATTGAGCATGAATATTTGACCCTTAAACCAAGCAGTATAAAATAGCTCTGAGACAGAGGGAGCATTGTTTGACAACTATATTAAAACAATCAAGATTAGCTAAAATGATAGCCATGTTTGCATGGAAAATACAAATTCCTGAATTATATTTATTGGGCCATTGCTTCATTTGATACTTCATCCAATTTAAAAGGGAGTTCTAAGTTTTACTATATTTGGGTTAACCATGCTCTATGAAGAATTTAAACTTATTAAAGTATCTAAATCTTTGTTTATAAGTATCAATTTTATTACCAGTGTGAAAATTAAGAAAATATAAGTGTCCTAATTGCCTTGATTTTTTTCCCCCGCCACTTGGCTTATTTTGTCCTCTGAAAAGAAAAGTTTCAAATTTGATTATCTTCTAGAGGATTTTTGTTAACATAGTTTCTCCTCTGTAACCTAAGTAATTATGAAATTTTTGTTTATTTTTCTATCAGATAGTAAATAATGAATTACTATTTCCACATTTAGAAATATCTTTGGTTTCATTTTGAAGCTCCTTATAATTTTATAGATCTTCTGAAGATGATAAACTTTAACAAAATGTAATCACATTTAGAAGAAAAATGCATGGGCCATCTAGAATAGTATTGATTTATAGTTCTCATTATTTGTAGATTTTGTATTAGTGAATTTGTTTACTCACGAAATATTTTTATCCCCAAATCAGTTTTCTTGACACTTTTCCAGTCATTCTTGGACATTGGCAGAACTGCAAAAATTTGCATCCGTGGAGGCACACATTTCCAGCTAAGTTTGAATAAGGCAATGAACGCTCTGCCTTCTTTAGTTCTCATGTTGTAAACAAATCTTTTTTGTGCTTAATATAGTGCCACATTTTTCCCATTTGTGCCATTTGTTGATGATTTTGTGAATTAAAATGGCTCCCAAGTGTAATGCTGAAGAGCTGTCTAGTGTTCCTAAGTTTAAGAAGGCTATGGTAGTGCTTTACAGAGAAAATACCCCTTAGATAAGCTTCTTTCCAAATTGGTGAGTTCTATGGTAGTGAATCAATGGAAAGACACAAAACAAAATTATGTATTGATCAGCTGGCAAAAATGTTGTGTCCAAGGGCTCACAGGAACCTAACCCTGTATTTCTTCTAGGAGCAGTGGTTCAGTATTTGCTAATTCTATGTTTGCAGTGATTTTACAGAATTATAAGAATTGACTGTTTTTTTTTATCTTAACATGGAATAGACTAATTATCCTATATAATAAATCCCTAATATACAAATCGACCAGACAGCGAAACCTCACACTGACCCCAGGGGGCAGACACTCAATGCAGGAGCTGCCCCCTGGAGTGCCGCTCAGCCAGAAGCTAAGCTCACAGCTGGTGACTGCAGTGGTGGTGGTGGGAGCCTCTCCCGCCTCTGCTGCAGGCAGGTGGTAAGGAGCAAAGAGGTCCAGGAAGCAGGCCTAAGCTGGCAGTCAGACATTCCCTGAGGGAATGAAATTTCATGCACTGGGCCGCTAGTGTTCTTATAAGAGTATTGTTTTGGAGAAATAAATATCTCTGTTTTGAGTGAACAAATAATAAGAGGTGATTTCATCACAAAATCCATATTTACACTAAAAGTATTTATTTCAAATACACAAACTTCTTTTTGTGTTTAATTTTTAGTTTGAAACTCTGCCTAGTCAGTGATTCCACTATGCAGCTTAATTTTTTGACCAAGTAATTGACATAA
>PVJC01046179.1:0-13415 GCA_004026665.1 Murina feae
CCCCCTCTCCCTCCCCCTTCTCCCCCTCCTCCTCCTCCTCCTGGGGGTAGGGCCTTGGACGACCCAGGGGCAGTGATGCAGCCCCCCCTGGGGGTCAGGGCAGGGCTGGGTGCCTTCCGAGCCCTCACCTGCCAATGTCAGTGCTGGTTTGCAAGGTCACGATGCCTCATTCAGTGACAAGTCCGGGGCAGCCCCCAGCACTTAGCCCGTTACCTTGCTCGTTGGTTATTTTTTCCTAAAACTGATTGTAGTCGGTGGAGCGGGGTGGTGGGGACAGAGTTCATCATCTACAGGCGTTGTAGTTGCTCTGTTTGCTTTACGCTGAGCAGCTGCTTGTGCACAGGCCCCTGCACAGGTCCTCTAGGCAGGGAACCTCATTGGCTCCACAGAACACAGACCCCTGGGGTGTCAGCAGGTCCTGGATCGGAGGATTTAGGCTCAGGAGACAGTGAGAGGGAACCTGCGATCCCGCAGGGTGGTACCCCCCCCCCCCACGCAGTCGGGGCAGCAGCCGACCCTGTGCCCTCCGCAGGTCCTCGCAATACAGCATGGTGGCCGGGGCGGGCCGGGAGAACGGCATGGAGACGCCCATGCACGAGAACCCCGAGTGGGAGAAGGCCCGGCAGGCGCTGGCCAGCATCAGCAAGGCGGGCGCCGCCGGCAGCTCCAAGGCCAGCAGCAACGGGCCTGTGGCCAGCTCCCAGGTGAGGAGGCGCATGGCTGTGCTCCTAGCGGGGAGGTGGGTGTTCCTGGAGGCGTCCAGAGGGCCGAGTCTGAGGGCAGAGAACCTGTTTCCTGGTCACTGGGGGCCGTGCCGGGGCTCCTGCTGCCCGGGCTGATGGCGTGGCCCCCCCCACAGTACGTGTCCCAGGCGGAGGCGTCGGCCCTGCAGCAGCAGCAGTACTACCAGTGGTACCAGCAGTACAGCTACGCCTACCCCTACAGCTACTACTACCCCGTGGTGAGCGCTCCCCTCCCTCCCCTCCCAGGCCCGCTGCACAGGGACCTCCAGCCGCCCTCCCCGCCCCCCTGCCCTCCACTCTGTTCTCTCCTGGGCCTTTTCACAGCACGCACTGCTGGGCGGGTTACGAGTGTCTGTAGCCGCGTGGATTTGAGCACCAGCTTCCTTGGGCATGGGGTGTCCCGGGGACCACTTAGGGAGCTGGCACAGCGGTTACTGTGCAATAGGGAAAGGACGCTGAGAATGAGCACAAGCGGGACATGGGCTGGGGAGAGGCTTTATTTTATTTGGGACTTTCCTTAACGTGAGGGAGTCGGGTGCGTTTATGTGGTGGGGAGACGCGGAGGGTGAGCGGTGAGGGAGGGTCAGGGCCGCGTTGGCGGAGCAGCAGGAGGAGGGGGCCGGCCTGCCACTCACCCTCCTCCCGCCTGTGCAGAGCATGTACCAGGGCTACGGCTCCCCCTCCCAGTACGGGATGGCCGGCTCCTACGGCTCCGCCGCACCCCAGCAGCCATCCGCCCCCCAGCACCAAGGCGCTCTGAACCAGGTAACGCCAGCCCGGGGCGGTGTCGGGTCCCGGCTGGGACGTCGCTCGTGAGTGTCGTTGAGCCCCTGCCTCTGCTGAGCAAGGCTGGCTTTGAGAGTGAAGAGGGCAGGGCAGAGGTTTTGAAACCAGGATGGGTTTGTGGCAAGGCCAGGGCCTGGGCTGTTGGGGTGATGGTGGGGGCAGCCTGTAGGGTGACAGCTGGTCTGTGCGTTCCGCCCGCCTGTGCACAGCTGCACGCTGATCTGGCCTTGCACCTGCACCTGGGCGGAGTGGTGGGGCTAATGCAGGGAGGTGAGGGTCTGGGTTCGAATCCCAGCGCCCCCTCTGGGGTGTGAGCACAAGTCCTGTGACCTGCTGCGCAGCCAGCTCCGTGGGTGGTGACCGGGCTCTTGCAGAGCTGCTGCGAGTGTGATTGTGTGCGTGCCATGGCTGCTTCGGTGCCCGTGCTCAGACCACAACCCCTGGGGGCGGGGCTGCTGCCACTTACCAGCGGGGGCCATGGGAAAGGGGCGCCTGTCTGAGCCCTGGAAGGGCGGTTAGGAGACCCCTCCCCCAGGGGAGGGTCATGGCAGAGCTGAAAGCTGCGTGATGTGACCTGAGTGTGAGAGCAGCCGGAGGCTCTGCTCCGCCCTCAGCGCCACTTCCTCCGACAGCCCCCCGTCCCCGGCATGGATGACGGCATGTCCTACCAGGCCCCTCCCCAGCAGCTGCCAGCAGCTCAGCCCCCTCAGCCCTCCAACCCCTCGCACGGGGCTCACGCTCTGAACAGCGGCCCCCAGCCTGGGACGACCCCAGCCACACAGCACAGCCAGGCGGGGCCCACGGCAGGCCAGGCCTACGGGCAGCACACCTACGCCGAGCCGGCCAAGCCCAAGAAGGGCCCGCAGCTGTGGAGCCGCATGAAGCGTGAGTGGGCTGGACGGGAGCTCGGCAGGGGCCCGGGGCTGGGGCAGGCCTAACTCCAGCTTTCGTGCTCCCCCAGCGGCCCCCGGGACTGGTGGTCTCAAGTTCAACATTCAGAAGCGGCCCTTCGCTGTCACCAGCCAGAGCTTCAGCTCCAGCTCGGAGGGCCAGCACAGTGGCTTCGGCCCCCAGCCCAACCCCGAGAAGGCCCAGAACCACAGGTGACGGCCTTGCCCGGGACTGGCACGCAGGACCCTGGGCAGGCTCCCCCGGGGTTGCTGGGCGCGTGAAACGGGAGGGAAAGACGCTGGGGTCGCGCCTGCCTGTGCGTCAGCTCACAGGACGCGGTGGTGCCAGGCTTTGCGGAGTGGGTGCTCCCAGCTGAGTCCCCGCTTCTGCCCTTGCGCAGGGGGAGCCTGTCCGGGAAGCCGGACGACTGGCCGCAGGACATGAAGGAGTACGTGGAGCGCTGCTTCACGGCCTGCGAGTCGGAGGAGGACAAGGACCGCACGGAGAAGCTGCTCAAGGAGGTGCTGCAGGCCCGGCTCCAGGACGGCTCCGCCTACACCATCGACTGGAGCCGGGAGCCTCTGCCCGGGTGAGGGCGGCCTGCAGGGGAGACCGGGCTGCCTGGGGCTGCGTGGGCCCAGGCGGGTGCGTCACCGGGTGGGGTGTCCCCGGGCACGTGGCCGGTTGGGTGGGAGGCGTGGGTCGGTGATGTCCTGCTCTGTCCTCAGGCTGACTCGGGACACTGTGGCAGAGAGCCCCAAGAAGAAGCGGTGGGAGGCCCCCAACAGCCTTCACCCTCCCAGGGGGGCAGGCGCCACGACCAGGGGCGGGGGTGCCCAGGCACAGCGAGGGACGCCAGGGGCTGGGGGTGCTGGTCGAGCACGGGGCAGCTTTGCCAAGTTCGGCAACCGCAATGTCTTCATGAAGGACCACAGCTCCTCCTCCAGCACAGAGTCCCGTTCCCGCTCCTCCTCCCGGTCCCCGACCCGCCACTTCCGCCGCAGGTGGGTGCGGGCTCCAGGCGGGGGTGGGCCTGCGGGGGAGCCGGCTCGGGCCTCACCTTCCTTTTCTTCCACACAGTGACTCCCACTCGGACTCGGAAAGCTCCTACTCAGGGAATGAGTGTCAACCTGTGGGTCGCAGGAACCCGCCCCCCAAGGGCCGCGGAGGTCGGGGGGCCCACATGGATCGGGGCCGAGGCAGGGCGCAGCGAGGGAAGAGGTGAGCCTTTGAGTGGGTGACCGGGGAGGATGCTGTGCCCTTGGGCCGCGTCGCAGAGGCTGGTGGTGCTCGATGCTTCTCCTTCACCGGCCCTGCTCCCTCCCCAAGGCATGACCTGGCACCCACCAAGCGCAACCGCAAGAGGATGGCGGCGCTGGAGTGTGAGGACCCCGAGCGCGAGCTGAAGAAGCAGAAGCGGGCGGCCCGCTTCCAGCACGGACATTCCCGCCGCCTGCGCCTCGAGCCCCTGGTGCTGCAGGTGGGCGGCCTGGAGGGCAGCGGGGGCGACCCCGACTGGCAGGAGCTGCAGATTGTGGGCACCTGCCCCGACATCACCAAGCACTACTTGCGTCTCACCTGCGCCCCCGACCCCTCCACGGTGCGCCCTGTGGCGGTAAGTGCTGGGAAGGGCAGGGCCTCGCTGGCCGGGTGGGCACTCGGAGGGTGAACCGAGCACAGCGTGTCTCCGAGCCCCGGGTCCCAAGCACACAGCCTTGTCAGGGGACTTGCCAGGTCTCTGGGCCTCCGGGTCCTACTTGAGCTGGGACAAAGGACCCCAGTGTCCGCACGGGCCCAGGAACAAGGCTGTGAGAGTTCGTGTCCCTGGTGCACGCGGGCTGGGCGCTGACGTGGGACTGGGCTCAGGTGCCTCCTGCAGCCCGGGTTCTTCCTCACGCGTGGGCCCCAAAGTGGGTTTGATGCTGCAGCCTTCCTTTCAGACGCCCGTTAGCGGCTTGGCAGGGTTTGGGGTGTCCCTGCTCTGGCCGCTGTCACTGACTCCATGTGGGCTTCCAGGTCTTGAAGAAGTCGCTGTGCATGGTCAAGTCCCAGTGGAAGGAGAAGCAGGACTACGCCTTCGCCTGCGAGCAGATGAAGTCCATCCGGCAGGACCTGACGGTGAGGGGCCGGGGCCAGGGCTGGGGCCGGGACGGGGGGGGGAGGGTGTGCGTCCCGCCCCGCTCTGGCCTGACTCCTCTCCTTGCTGCCCCAGGTGCAAGGCGTGCGCACCGAGTTCACGGTGGAGGTGTATGAGACGCACGCCCGCATCGCCTTGGAGAAGGTGAGTCGGCTGCTGGGCTGCCCCTGGGCCCCTCCCAGGCCTTCTCCCCAGCCTCACGCTGCTCCTCCTCGCCCTGCCCGCCCGCCAGGGTGACCACGAGGAGTTCAACCAATGCCAGACGCAGCTCAAGTCCCTGTACGCGGAGAGCCTGCCGGGCAACGTGGGTGAGTTCACCGCCTACCGCGTCCTCTACTACATCTTCACCAACAACTCGGGAGACATCACCACGGAGCTGGCCTACCTGACCCGGGAGCTGAAGACGGACCCCTGTGTGGCCCATGCCTTGGCCCTGAGGGCAGCCTGGGCGCTGGGCAACTACCACCGCTTCTTCCGGCTCTACGGCCACGCGCCCTGTATGTCCGGCTACCTCATAGACAAGTTTGTGGACCGGGAGCGCAGAGCCGCCCTCAAGGCCATGATCAAAACGTATGTCCAGTTGAGCTCCCTCGCGTCCCCCCCTTCCTCCTCCCTCCTGGCCAGCCGGCCGCTAGCTCTGGTCCCGTCTGTCCTGGCCCCTTCTCCCTTCTCTCCTCCCCGTCCCCCCCGCTCCCCTTCGCTCAGCCCTCCCTCGGGCCCTCTCCCACCATGCTTCCTTTCCGTCCGGGGTCCCTGCACCCCCTGCCCATCTTCCTCCCCCATCGCCTGGGACCCTGGCGGGTCAGCTCCGGGCTCCCTGCCTTCGAGGCCTCTGCCCGCCTTTCTCCTGTGGCTCCTGCCGCAGCTCTTGCTCTAGAGACAAACGAGAAAACACGGCCCTGCTCTGGCAGCTTCCCGCTGAGTCCGTGAGGTGCCAAATGTTAGGGACACGGGCGAGATGCCGGGCCTGCTCCCCAGACATTGCGTGTGCCCGCCATGTGCCCGAGAGCGAGGGCTCTGTTCCTAGGGCAGGAGTCTCCCGGGGACAGGGACGTGTCAGGAGGGGCCTTTTGTTGTCACAGTTGTCACAGCCGGGGCTGCTGCTGGCCCGTGGTGGGTAGAGTCTGGGGATGCTGCTGACCAGCTCAAGTGCCTGGCGCCCACAGCACTAACGGGGCGCCGTCGGCCTCCCTGAGGGGGGGCCCCTGCTCGGGTTGGTGGTGTGAGGGCCTTTGAACTGTTGGCTTCCGATCCACGTGGATGGTTTGGAGCCTGGGAGAGGATGGTCCAGCTGAAGGTTAGGGACACTGCAGGGCCACGGAAATAGAGGGGCCATGGGCAGAAGCGGGGTGAGGATGACAGGAGCTGCTTGCTGGCAGCGCGACAGGCCCCTGCGGGGGAGCTCCCGAGCTTCCTCCAGCTCAGGTAGCTGGGCGGGGGCTCTTCCTTGTAGGGTGTGTGCTTGGCCTGGGTGAGAGGGGCCTGGCCTGGCACCGCCTTTCCTTGGCAGACAGGTCCCTGCAGGGTGGCCAGGAGGCCAGCTCGGGTTCTTTGAGCCACTAGCGTCCTAGGTGACACGCAGTGGCTGTGCCTGGCCCTGCACTTCCTTGGGGTTGTTTGTGAGGGTAGGTGACAGCCTGCAGGCGAGGGTTCACTCAGGCAGTGAGCACTTAGCTGCTTCCGGAAGCAGTGTCCCTTGTGACAATCAGAATGTCCTGTGTGGGATGTGTAGCAAGTGCTGGCACCTGTGCCCAGGGCATCCCTGCGGCGCTCGGACCCGGGGCTGGGGTCCCGTGAGGGCCAGGCCCCAGAGTAGCAGTCAACCCTCCCGTCCTCTGCCTGTCCCCATGGGCCATCTGCCTGGCCCTGCCCTCGGCCACAGTGGCCCTCTTGGGAGGGACTGCTCTGGCCTGGGAGCAGTGGAAGAGCTGGTGAGGCCTCCCCCCCTCCTGGCCTCCCGCACAGGTAAGTGAGGGCACGGGGCACAGCTGGGGCTGGGGCCGTCTGCCCCATCTCAGGGCCCTGAGCTCCAGAGGTGGGGAGGTGGGGTGAGGGGGGTACTAGAGGTCGGCAGGTAATGTGCTGAGGAAACGCTTTGTCGGAAGGGGGGCGCCCACTCCCTGTTCGTGGGGCCCCTGCCCGCCGCCCGCCTCATCACGTTCTCCTCTTGTTTCCGTAGCTTCCGCCCTGCGCTGCCCGTCTCCTACCTGCAGGCCGAGCTGGCCTTCGAGGGCGAGGCCGCCTGCCGGGCCTTCCTAGAGCCCCTGGGCCTGGCCTACACGGGCCCGGACAACACCAGCATCGACTGCCGCCTCAGCCTGGCGCAGCTGTCCGCCTTCTGAGCACCGCGCCACGGGGGTGGGGGGCAGGGCCGCGGCCCCGCGCCACCTCTGCGGATTTTGTTTTTGAGCCATGGACTTGGGTTGTAAATTAATTGTGGGGAGTGAGCTCCGGGAAGAGCCGCCGTCCCTGCCCCCGTCTGCCTACCGGGGAGTCTGTACAGAGATTTTTTCTACATTTTTATTTTTGCCTCAAAGGGATGGGATGGGGAGGAGGAAGGGGCAGCCGAGGGTTGGGGGCTTGGTCTGTCCACACTGCACCTCTACTAATGCTGTCTCAGTGTTTTCTCTCTCTCTCTCTCGAGCTCGTACTCCAGTACCAACTTGGCCCCCTGGCCCACCTCACGCCAGGGGCCAGCAGAAGACAGGCCGCTCCGCCCGTGCCCGCTGCGGCGGGGGCACCAGCACGCTGCCCGCCGCTCACCGTTCGTCGCCCATCTGCCTACCTCACCACAGACTCTTGTTGCCCAGCCCTCCGGGGCCTCAGTGCTCGGGGCGCGGGGAGCCGCAGAGACTGTGTCTTGCCCTCGGCTCCCGCCCCAGAAATGCCACCGTCACACCAGGCCACCAGCAGATCCTCGTTGCCGCCTGTATGAAGACTCCGGAGGCCTCCGCGGGACCTCACCGGCCGGGCCGCCTCGTCTGCAGTTGTATTAAGTTGTCTCGTGTCCCCTCCTCCCACCACCCCAGTGTTTCTCCTATAGTTTTTCCCCTTCCCTCCCTCTCCCCTCCTGCTCCCTCCTCCCTCGGTTCAGCACAGGTAAACGTTCCCTTCCCCGCCTTCATGGATCACCAGCTCACGTCACATTTCCTCCTCGTTTCTTTTTGTGTGTTTATTTAAGTTATTTCCCCTCCTTCCTCCCCTTTTCTTTTCCCTCCCTCCCTCCCTCTCCTGCCATGTAATTGGAGGTTGTGCAATGAGTTTGCGAACAGCTGGACTGTCAGGCTGCTTTTTTCCAGATATTCCTTCTCTGCCTCCCTCCCCGTCTCCCCCCTTTCTTTCCTTCATTCTTTCTTGGATCACTGAGCACGTTTGGAAGCTTGAGAGAAGCCACAATTAAAGAGAGAGAGCGAGTGTCTGCCTTGTCCCTCCTGCTTGGGCTAAGACCCGGTTTGTCCACCCGGAGAGGTGGGGGCTGTCACCCCAGGGGGATCTCGGCCAGGGCCTGGTAGGTGTCGCCTGCCCTCCCCATGCGGCACAGCCAGAGTCGTCTCAGGAGCTGGCTCCCCAGCTCCTGCCCTGGGCTGGACCCAGGCATGGCGAGGTGGCCGGGAGCGCCCCGGGGGACCTTGGCCAGCGTGAGGTGGGGGTGCAGCCCCCCTAGGGGCTGTAGCACTCTGAGCCCTTCAGCCTCCAGCCTCTGGCTCAGCACTTGGGCCATGTTTTCCAGGGACGGGGAGGGTGGTGCACAGAGCACATGGGGGCCCAGGAGCACCAGCTGCCTGAACGCCACCTGCGGGGGTACCTGAAGTCCAGGGTCTGAGAGGGCGCGCTTGAGCGCACTGACCGCAGCCGCTGTCTCGCCGGGGCCCCCCAGCCTCAGCAGGGCCAGCGTCAGGTGCAGGGCCTGGGGGGGCACCAGGAAGGCCGCGCACGACGGCGCAGCTCGGACCAGCGCTTCCTGGGCCTTGGCCACCCCCGCCTGCAGCGTGGGCTCTGTCACCATGAGGGCCACGAAATGAGTGGGGCGAGGCTGGCGCGGGGCGGTGGCCCTGGCCGCGGTGGCGCCTCCGCCAGCTTCAGGCCAGGCCTCAGTACCCCACTCCACTTGCCACCCCTCTTTCGTCTCGGAGAAGTCTCCCGGGGGCTGCCCTGGGGCCGCCACGGCCTGCGCCTCTCTGATGCTGGCTTCGGCCGCCAGCGGCAGCGCCCTCTCTGGCTCCATCGGTGGGGAAGCCGGGCCGCGGGCCCCGCCCAGCCCCGGGGCCTTCACCGGAGTCTCCGCCAGCACCGGGCTCCCGGCGTCGGGGTCCGTCCCAGGCGGCTGTCCGAGTCCCGCTGGGGCGCCAGAGGGGGGCGCGGCCGCGCAGGCCTGTGCTTCCCGGGTCCCGGCCGCGTCCTCCGCTCCGCGCTCATCCCCGCTGTCGGGCGCCTCTCCGGTTCCGGGCTCGTCCGTGTCATCCCGCACTCGGTCCCCAAGGAGGTCCTCCCCGTCGAGCGCGTCGAGGATGGTGGGCCCGCGGCCCTCGGCGGAGCCGGAGCCGAAGACGTGGTCGGTGCGCGAGTCGCGGTCCCACACGATGCGGCCGCGGAAGCGGAAGTAGCGGACGCGGTGCTGCGGGATGGCCAGCGCGCCGGGCCCGAGCGCCGCCAGCGGCTCGTCCCAGCAGAAGGCGCCGAAGGGCTCCTCCACGACGCCCAGGAAGCGGTCGGTGTAGCCCACCGCGAAGTCGGCGGGGTCCAGGCGCGGGTCCCAGCGGATGCGCTGGATGACGGCCGCGGCGGTGCGCAGCGGCGGCTTTTTGGCCCCGGCCCCGCCTCTAGGCTGCGCGGGCGTCGGATCCCCGGGGTGGGGCTGGCGGCATCGGGCGCCGAAGCGGCAGCGGCCCTCCAGGAAGAAGCGGCAGGCCGGCGGCGGCGGGGTCTCCGCGGCGGGAGACTCCAGGCTCGACGCGGGCTCTCGGGCCGCCGCCATGGGAACCCGGGCGGTGACCGACGGTGTCGTCAGCGGCGGCGGCGGCGGCTCCGATCCCGGAAGCACGGGCTCTGACTCAGGCCCACGCGGGTCCGCCCCACGGAGTCGTCGGGGAGTCCGTCCCCCCCTCCCCCGCGGTTTACAAGTGCAGCCCCGCCCCCCGCCCCGCCCTTCCCCCGGTGCAGCACCTCCCGCCCGGCCCCCGGCTGCTGGTCGCCCGGACGGCTCCGCCTCAGTCCTCAGGGAGCCCGACTCCGCCCCGGCCGAGTGCACGTGCCGCCCCGCCGGCCCCGCCCCTGCAAGATGAAAGCGAACTTCGTAGCTCAGACTTGACGCCGCTGCCGCCCCGCGTTTGAGCCGACACAGCTCCGGGGAATGGTGGGGAGGTGTGGGGGGCGGGGGCTCCTCCAGGGTCGGCGCCGTTTCCCGGGCGGCGCTGTCAACTGGACGAATGAATGGGCCCGAGGGCGCGGCCACGTGCGCCCCCCGTCCCCCGCTCTCCTAAAGGGGCCGCGTCCATCCGCCTGGTCCCGTCCCCGCGGCCCCGGAGCCGCAGGTGGCGCACCGGCCTCCTAACGGCGGCGCCGGGACCCCATCACCCGCTGCCCACGTGCCCAGGGACGAGACGGAGGCGGGCGCAGACCGCGGGCGTTTATGTATGAAGAAGTGGGGTGCGGGTTGGCAAGGGGGTGGGGTCGGGGGGCAGCCTACAGGCCGATGACGTCGTCCAGCTCGAGGTCCGCGTCGGGGCGGCAGCAGCGAGCCCTGGGGTGCTGCGCCGCGGGGCCGGGGTCCGCGTCGGGCTTGGCGGCGGCGGCGGCCCCCGGGCGCTCCGCGTCCATGACGCCCAGCACGGCGTCCAGCATCGAGGGGCCCAGGTCCAGGTGGAAGGACAGCAGCGGGTCGGCGGGCGCGGGCGCGCGGAGGGCGGGCGGCGGGGGCTGGGGCACGGCGGGCGGCGGCGCGGAGCGCGGGGCCCCCGCGGGCGGCGCGCGGGGCTCGGGGGGCGGCCCCCCGCCGTGGCGGCTCAGGAACGAGGTGTCCCCGAAGGCGTCGCCGCCGCGCCCCACGTGCAGCGTGTGCCGGAAGTCGCCGAGCGGCGCGGAGATGGAGAGGGCGCCGCGCTCCGGCCGCTTCTTGGGCTGCGCGGGGCCCAGCTGCTTCAGCACCGGCATCTGCAGGGGGAGGGTGGGAGGGGTGGGTCAGCGGGGCCTCCGTCCAGAAAGGAACCCCTGTAGGAGCCGCACCCCCAGCCCTGGGTCTAGCCAGCCGCTCGCAGGACGCCTCCCATAGAGACGGGATGATGGTGCCGGGATTGCCCCCATTTTACAGGTGGGGAAAACTGAGGCTCCGCGAGGCCCAAGGTCGCAACTGCTTGAGTCACAGCTCACTCAGCTCCGGGTCTGCCGGCGACCACCACGCGGTGCTGATTCCAGTAAGAACAAACTTGTGAGGTGCCAAGAGGCCAGTCAATGAGCCACCCTGGGGGGGGGGGGGGGGGGGGGTGCTCCCCAAACTTGGCAAAAAAAAAAAACCACAAAAACAAAACCCAGCTCCTCACACAGGGGCGTCCCTGAACCCAGGGCTCACGGTGCCCGTGGAGGCAGCAGGCACGGAGCCTGCGGCCTACACGCTTTTGGAGGCCAGAGGCCGAGGAAAATGCTGATCTGTTTTATTTATTTTTAAAATGTCTAACCCTAATCGGTTTGGCACAGTGGACAGAGCGTTAGCTCGTGGACTGGGGCGGGGGGGGGGGGGGGGGGGGGGGGGGGGTGTCCCAGGTTCCATTCCCGTCAAGGGCATGTGCCTTGGTTGCAGGCACATCCCCAGAGGGGGGGTGTGCAGGAGGCAGCTGATCCATGCTCTCATTCATTGATGTTTCTAACTCTGTCCCTCTCCCTTCCTCTCTGTAAAAAATCCATAAAATATATCTATAAAAAAAAAAAGTCTAGGTTATATTTGTGTTTATACCAACGCAGTCGAAAAATACAACTTCATCTCTAAGGAAGGGGCCTTCCTGAACATGCTAACCGGGAATTCTAACCTTTTTGGGGGGCGGGCCTGGGAATCTGCATGAGGCACCGCGTGTCCTAATGAGAACGATTTGCGTTTGAAAGAGACAATGATAAAGTAAAGACGATGATAAAGTAAATTGGCCTCCGTTACAGGATTGGCCAAATGGCCTGAGTTGGAGGCGGGCAGCGCCTACTCTGTAAGTTAGGTGTCCCCTGGCGACGTGGACACCCAGGGCTCATGTTACAGGGACATGCCTGCCAACCTTTGCCCACATCCTGCAGCCGGGGCTGCTGTTCCGAGACTTCTGGGAGGGCCTCCGATGACCTTGGCCTTTGTGCTAACCGTCGGGTACGGTTATGACGAAGGCTCTATCCGTAAGGAGGCCCCGCCCTTTACCAGCTGCAGGTCTTGGGATCCGGGAGGGGAATCTCTCTGTAAAATGAATGCAACCTCACCAGCTCCCTCCCAGGGACACAAGGGAAACCTCAAAGAACGCGACATGAAAAACTGTATTTGCAAGGGTTGCCGGCCCGCTGGGAGCGCTAGTGTTGGGGGGGGCCAGGCATGTGTCCCCAGACACCACGGAGGAACGAGATTTCTAGGTCTGATCGCATCCTTTGAGAAAAGCAAAGCTAGCCAGCATTGTTCTTCCCGGAACGAGGATCCTGGGAAAGACCGGTGAGCAGGTGGAGGAAAAGTAAGGCCGGAAGGATGTAGAGTAGGGGTAGATGGACATGCGTGAGAACTGCCCTCTACCCCGCCCCCCCCCCCCACACACATGCATGTTGTACGTTTACTTCTCTGGGAGAACCAGTCTTGATCCACCACCTCAGCTGTGTTTCTCAGACTTCTCTGACCTCAATCGAGACAAACATTTTTATTGCAACCTGTGCAAACAACCACCCCTCCTCCCCCTCTATCAGCTGTGTGAGTGGAAAAAAGTACAGAACAAGATTTACTGTGAAAACACGCTAAGCACTTGAATATTTTCAATTCTAACTCCCCCCTCCCCTGCTTTTTTTTAAATGCTGACCTCCGCTCACGAATGAATCTCAATTCGCAGTTTCAAAGACAAAATCCTTGCCCTGGCCAGGAGGCTCAGTCGATTGTGGAGTATCATCCTGTACCCCCAAAAGGTGGCGGGTTCGATTCCCAGGTAGGGCACATACCTAGGTTGTGGGTTCCACCCCCCAGTTGGGGTGCATCTAAAGCAACCAGCGTTTCTCTCACACATCATTCTTTCTCTCTCCCTCTCGGTAGGTCTCTCTTCCTCTCTCTAAAAATCAATTTTTTAAAAACCCTCTCTCTCGGTGTCCATTATCACTCAGAAAGCCAACTGCCCCGGTTTGGATCAGCCTGTGTGTGTGTGTGTGTGTGTGTGTGTGCCCTTTGCTGTGTGGCTTTGGGCAAGTGACTTAACCTTTCTGGTTTCATTTCCTCGGCTTGAAAATGGAGTGATGCTCACAGGACACTTCAGAGTCTCTTTGCAAGGACAGGCGCGCTGCAGGCCATGAACTCAGCACAGCGCCTGGCGGGCACACAGGGAGCGCTGCTCAGGGCAGCCCCACCTCGGGTCACTGCGCCCTGCCCCAGACAAGGAAGCAGACAGCCCTCGGAGAGAGCAGGTGGCTCGCCCAAGATAACAGAGCCCGCTCCGTGGGGTTCCAGAGTCCAGAGTGACCACCTCCGCCGCCTCCAGCCCCTTGCTCCGATGCCTGCCCGGGTAGCTATGGGCCACTGCTTCTCCCTGCCCTGCCCTGGTTAGCCCTGCACCCCCCCACCTCCCCACCCATCCCCCACCCCCGGCTGGCCCCATCACCACCATTTTTCCCCAGGTCTTCGTTTCTGACCGCAAACACACCCGGAA
>PVJC01046180.1:0-13407 GCA_004026665.1 Murina feae
CGCGCTTCCGTACCTCTGTACTTTGCTTCCGCCGCTCCTCTGAGTCTCAGACTCTTTTCTAGTTGTAGGATTTTCACTCAGCCAGCCTTCCTGTGGGTGCGAGTGGTGTCCGTGTGTTCTTTTCGTGATTTTTCTGAAATAGTTTTTCACGGCTGCATTTACGGTGTTTACCTTATGCCGCCATCTTGCTGTCTCCCAGGATGCTTTGAGGAATCCAATCTGATTCTTGGAAAAACATGCAACAGTCTGATCAAAAGTTTTGCCTCAACATAACAAAAGCCACTGACTTCCCAGGCATCATCTACCTTTCAGAAAATCCCTTATTTTGTTATTTTATTTGTAGTCTTCTGCCAATTTCCAGCACCAAGTATAAAAAGGATGTTTTCAACTTCAAGTGACAAAAATCTAGACAAAAAGTAGTGATTAAAACCTTCCCTCCATGTCTTTTTTGGCCCAAATTATATTGCAGCCCATTCCTAAAACAGTCACTGGCAAAGGAAATGTCTTTATCAAGAAAGATTTAGCCCTAACTCATTTGACTCAGTGGATAGAGTGTCGGCCTGCGGACTCAAGGGTCCCAGGTTCGATTCCGGTCAAAGGCATGTACCTTGGTTGTGGGCACATCCCCAGTGGGGAGTGTGCAGGAGGCAGCTGATTGATGTTTCTAACTCTCTACCCCTCTCCCGTCCTCTCTGTAAAAATCAATAAAATATATTTTTAAAAAAGAGAGAAAGATTTGGGCGCAGCCATCTTGGATGAGATGTTGGTTCTTCACCAAGGCTGTTCCTTTCAGCTATACCAACTCTAAACGTGGGTGAACTCCTCTTCCCCCAAATACTCTGTGCCTGAATTTGATCTTTCTCACCACACCCTGCCAGTCTCCCTGACACCCATTCTCCACCAAGCATTCCATCTCTGAGCATGATCTCCAGTCCTCAGTGAGACTTGTCAGACATTCCAAGGAGAGGCCCCAAGCCTGTGTTGCCAGTGCCCTCACTATAGCTAAGGGGCTGGCTTCTTGCTAGCAGTCTCTCTATAGCTAAATTCCAGCCTGGGGACTTAAGCAGCTTTATTCCAAACAAGGCCCAAATTCCAGACCTAGGTGCAGTATTGGTCCCTGAACTGATCTCCAATCCCAAGCTTGAGTACCTCCATGGACTAGGTACCCACACACCAAGGGAATCCCCCATCTAACTCCACTCTCAGAACCACACTTGCCTTGAGTGATAAAAATTAGTCTCAGCGCGGCTCTCTCAACTCTGTCAGAGCCTCCAATATTCTGAGGTGAGTGGCAAGGGTCAGGTCTATTCTTGGACCTGACCCCTTTCTGCTGACTCCTTGCCCATTGCGCAGTAGCTTTGTCTTGAGGTTTCTGAGAGATCCAAGTCCATGTCCCTTGGCCTTGTATCCTAGTGTGAGGCTCAGAAAACCCTGAGGGGTACGGTGTTAGTGTAGGAGAGGTGGGAAGTGGTTTCCATGCTGCCAGAAAGAAGGAGAAGACTGAAGGGAGAGACAGTACTGCAAGGATAGAGAGTTGGGTCTGGGGAGACAGATGGAGGCCAGCTCAGAGAAGAGAAAAAACAATACAAGGAACATAAGAACACAAATACACTTAAGCCCTCTCCCTCAGGTTACCTTCTTCACCTTCAGATATTATCTTTTCTCCTCTCTCCCCCACAGTCTCCCAGGCATCCTTCCTTGCTCCTGCAGGACCAGCAGGTCCCTGTCCTCACCAATCTTTCTGGCTGTGGCTCACATGCGGGGCCCTAGAGAATGAGAGTTTTCACTCTTAAACATAAACACACACCTCTCATGGGTGGCCAACATTCACTACCACCACCCAGGATGTTTGCAAACACATTGAGATAAGAACTAGAGTCTTAGGAGGCAGCTCTTGGAGTCCTTGATGCCTGTAAACTGACATTTGTCATCCATGAGATTGTGGACACCCAATGGGGGCACAATGCTCATGGTTCATGGGCTCAATGCTAAGAGGATTCCAGTTTCTCCAGGAACATCAGTGAGAGCCCAGGCTGTGGGCTGAATAAGCCTACAGCTGGTGGAATACAGTTGAAAGGGTGGTGCAAGACTACAAACCGGCCAATAGGGATGCAGAGGAAATGACCCAAGTCTAAGTGCATCCTGCCCCCTGTGCAACCAAACCCTGGCCCTTCCCTCGACCAATCAACAGGGGCCACACACATTACCCTACCCACTACTTCTGGCCCTATAAATCCTTTGTTTTCCTGAAACTCGTGCTTCCTCCCTGCCCTGCCGTTGCATCGGTGAGTGTGAGTGGGACGAAGCCGGAGTTAACTTGAATAAAGGCTCTCACGTTTTTTGCAACAGTCTCGGGGCTCCCTAAGTGGTCTTTGGGGAGCACATCTGGGTGCAACACAGTGAACCCCCTGTTGCCTCTGAATTGGGCCAAAGCCCTAACAAGCTCCCACTCCCATCTGCCTCTCACCATTCCCATATAGATTTTTGTTCACTGAAACATATTTCGCATATAACTTTATATCCCATATAGTTTTATACATTAAGTTTAAACTTACTATTAAATAAAGTGTTATTACTGTTTGTTTATTTAATTCTCATAACTCCACTGCATGTGCAAGGTGTTATTTTTAAAAAATGCTTTGTAAGGCTATATTAACAACCTCTTAAAAGCAAAAGAAAAATGCTTATAATGAATGCACGCCAAGCATGATATTATCTCTAGAAAGGTCTCCAGAATTTGACAAGAATTTTTACAGGAAACTCTATTAGCTGGGAATGAAAAGTTCAATAAGGAATATGATTTTCCTGCTTGAATCTTGTAATTTTTTCAATTCTTGGAAATTACATAGTTTTAGATTCTTAGAAATTAGCTCTCCTGACATTTTTCAGATACAATAAAGTCTAAAAAAATGGCATATCCCCCCTACCATAGTACCAGGAAATGAAGCCTCTTTATTCTTCCTTTCCCCTTTCTTTTGTTCTCTCATTCTTTCCATTTACTCCTATATACCTTCCCTCTGTTTTCTAATGTGTCCTTATAAGAAAATTTTACTTTATGAAAATATTACCAATAATATCTTTTTTTTTAAATAATCCCATTTATACCCAGGCTCATTGATGATGGAGCTCACTAGGTCAGATGGGCTGAGCGTGCTTTATAATAAAGGTTGAACCTGTAAACTTCCAAAAAAATCCATTTTAATTTAAAACCTGAGAAGAGCCCTGACTGGTTTGGCTCAGTGGATAGAGCGTCGGCCTGTGGACTGAAGGGTCCCGGGTTCGATTCCGGTCAAGGGCATGTACCTTGGTTGTGGGCACATCCCCAGTGGTGGGTGTGCAGGAGGCAGCTGATTGATGTTTCTCTCTCATCGATGTTTCTAACTCTCTATCCCTCTCCCTTCCTCTCTGTAGAAAGTCAATAAAATATATTTTTAAAAATAAATAAAATAAAATAAAACCTGAGAAGAGTGTGGATTTACTCTGCATAGAAGAAATAAACAGGTAACCATGTGTTAAAACAAATATAGAAGTTTGGGTAGTACTATTGCTTTAAATGTAAATCTCTGGCAATAGAAAGTTTTTTACTTACCACTTGAGGTGTCACAAAAAGTGACTATGAATACGCAGCAATATACAAAAGATAAATGTCAGAATGCAAAGGACCTTTAAATTTAAATGTATATGATTATTCTATTGAAAAGCATAAAGAATTTACCTTACACTTATCTTTATCATAATACTGGAACTAAATTTGAAGCCCTTATGTAACTTCTTTCTTTTAAAAAAATACATTTTTATTGATTTCAGAGAAGGGAGAGGAAGAGAGAGATAGAAAAATCAATGATGAGAGAGAATCATTGATCGGCCACCTCCTGCATGCCCCCTACTGGGATCAAGCCTGCAATCTGGGTATGTGGCCTTGATCAGAATTGAACCTGGGACCCTTCAGTCCGAAGGCCAACACTCTATCCACTGAGCCAAACTGGCTAGGGTGGCTTCTTTTTTTCTTTCTTTATTTTTCTAAAATTGATTTTAGAGAGGAAGGGAGAGGGAGAGAAAGATGGAAACATCAGTGATGAGAAAGAATCATTGATAGGCTGCCTCCTGCATGCCTGACACTGGGGATTGAGCCTACAACCTGGGCATGTGCCATGATTGGGAATCCAACTCTGACCTCTTGGTTCATAGGACTTCACTTAACCCTAATATTTTATTTTATTTTTAAAAATATATTTTATTGATTTTTATTGGGAATCGAGCCCACAACCCAGGCATGTGCCCTTGACTGGAATCAAACCCGGGACCCTTCAGTCCACAGGCCAATACTCTATCCACTGAGCCAAACTGGCTAGGGCCAGACTATAACTTATGGCAAAGTCTTGTGATTAGAGTCCTCATTAGTGAAAAAGGTGAAGGGATTGAGAAGTACAGATTGATAGTTACAAAATAGTCGCAAGGATGTAAATTACAGCATACAGAATAGAGTCAATAAGGTTATAATGACTACGTAGTGTGCTAGGTGGGTCCTGGCAATATTGGGGGGAACACTTTGTAAAGTATATGATTGTCTAACCACTATGCTGCACACCTGACATTAATGCGAAAGAATACTGAAAAGATATGACAAGACATGTCACCAAAAATATTGCCATCAGGAAATTGCAAAGGAAAGCCACAGTGAGACATCCTTACATATCCATTAAAATGGCTGAAATAAACAATAATGACAACACTGAAGAAACTGGATCATCTATAGTATAGGCATTGCATGTGAGTGTAAAATGGTACAGTTACTCTGGAAAACAGTTTGGCAATTTCTTTTTCTTTGTCTTTTTAAAAAAATATATTTTATTGATTTTTTACAGAGAGGAAGGGAGAGGGATAGAGAGTTAGAAACATTGATGAGAGAGAAACATCCATCAGCTGCCTCCTGCACACCCCCCACTGGAGATGTGCTCACAACCAAGGTACATGCCCTTGACTAGAATCGAACCGGGGACCCTTCAGTCTGCAGGCGGACGCTCTATCCACTGAGCGAAACCTGTCAGGGCAGTTTGGCAGTTTCTTATAAAACTCAACATGAAACTGTCATATGGCCCAGCATTGCATTCCTGAGCATTTTAACAGAGAAATTAAACTTTACACACAAAAACCTATACATGAATCGTCTTAGCAGCTTTGTTTGTAATAGCCCCAAACTGGAAATAGCCCAGATATCTTTCAGTGAGTAAATGGTTAAACAAGTGGTGGCACATTCATAAGATGGAATATACTCGGTGATAAAACGGAGCAAACTGTTGGTTAATACATCCTAGCTGGATCTTAAAGAAATCATGCTGCGTGAAAAAGAGCCAGTTTCAAAAGGTTTCCTATTGTATGATTCCATTTATGTAACATTCTTGAAATAACAAGTTACTGAGGTGGAGAATGGATTAGTGGTTGCCAAGGGGACAGAGATGGGGGAGGGAGACCATAAAGGCATAGCCCAGGGCTCTTTGTGCTCAGGGAACAGTTCTATGTTTTGACTGCAGCAGTTGTTATATGAATCTACACATGTGGTAGATTTGCACAGCACTACACACACACATACACACACAGAGTACATGTAAATCTGAATAAAGTATGGATTGTATCATTGTCAATTTCCTCATTTAAAAAAAATTCTTGATTGATTTTATTTATTTATGCATTCATTGATTGTTTCTTATATGTCCCCTGACTGGGAATCGAACCCACAACCTTGGTGTATCAGGATGATGGTCTCACCAACTGAGCAACCCAGCCAGAGCCAATTTCCTTGTTCTGATAATTGTGCTATAGTTATGCAAAAATTGTGTAAAGGATACATGAAATTTCTTTGTATTAGTTTTTTGGGGGAAATTTTACGAGAATTTATTATTTCAATTTTTTAAAAAACTTCATGAAGAGAGCCAGCTGTGGAGCTTGCCCTGGACTCAAGGACAGTATAGCATGGCAGAGTGTAACATTAAACAAAATCATTTTTAAAATATATTTTTATTGATTTCAGAGAGGAAGAGAGAGAGGGAGAGAGAGAAACATCAATGATGAGAGAGAATCATTGATCAGCTGCCTCCTGCACGCCCCACACTGGGGATCAAGCCCACAACCCGGGCATGTGCCCTGACCGGGAATCAAACCGAGACCTCCTGGTTCATAGGTTGACGCTCAACCACTGAGCCAGGCCAGCTGGGCTAAACAAAATCTTTAAAGTAGGAAAATAGATGAAAATGTTCATGTTTATGGAAAATGCATGCCCTACAAAGAGACCAGATGGAGCACTCTGACAATGTCACCAACACTAATCCATAGCACTGGTAGTTGGTGCAGCACAAGGACCGGTGTGCAAGCCACGGTCTTCTCACAGCACATAGGCACGAAGGGCACCCTTTGCCTGCACACTGGTGCTCCCGCCTTTAGAACGACTTCTCCTTTGTGTCTGGTTGTCCTCTAGCTCCCAAAGTCTGTTCTGAGGCTGTAACCCCACCCCCAGCTGTTGCATATTCAGATGTATATTTGAGCTTGTGGAGGGGGATTAGGAAGAGAACCAAAAGTTTATTTTATTTGCAGTTTTTGAACATACACATTAATCAAACTCTTAATTGCACCATAGTTGCATAGCAACTCATAGTTATGTAACAGTCTCAATATTCTAGTAAGAACCAAAATACTAGAAAGATCTAGTTTCTTTAACTGGCATTCCTATATCTTTTCTTTTTCTTTTTTTTATTGACTGTATTGAGATGATATTGTTAATAAAATTAGAAACATTCTAGGTGTACAATTCTATAGTACATCATCTGTGTATTGTATTGTGTGTTCACCGTCCCATCATGTTTGTTTCCTTCCATCATCATTTATCTCCCATTACCCTCTTCTACCTCACCACTCCTCCTTATTTCTTTTCTGAGTTCTATTGTGGGTATTTGAAAAATCCTCAGCCCTAGCTGGTTTGGCTCAGAGGATAGAGCACTGGCCTGTGGACTGAAGGGTCCCAGGTTCAATTTCAGCCAAGGGCACGTGCCTGGGTTGAGAGCTCAATCCCCAGTAGGGGGCATGCAGGAGGCAACTGATCAATGATTCTCTCTCATTATTGATGTTTCTATCTCTCTCCCACTCACATCCTTGCTGAAATCAATAAATATATTTTTTAAAAAGCAAAGTCCCTACAATCATTATGAATTGCTTTGATTAAAGTAGTAATAACATGTTAACTTCTAACATGCTCATTTACATTTTTAAAAATTTACTTGTTGAAAGTATTACAAATGTCTCCCTTTTCCCCTTTGACCTCCTCCATCATGCAACCGCCCCCTTCCCCACCTGGCCTTCACCACCCTATTGTCTGTGTCCATGGGCTATGCATATATACATGTAGGTTCTTTGGTTGATCTCTTCCCATCTTCCCTACCTTCCTTCTGAGGTTTAACGGTCTGTTCCATGCTTCTCTGTCTCTGGATCTGTTTTGTTCATCAGTTTATGTTGTTCATTATATTCCACACATGAGTGAGATCATGTGATATTTATCTTTCTCTGACTGGTTTATTTCACTTATCATAATGGTCTCCAGGTCCATCCATGCTGTTGCAAATGGTAAGAACTCCTTCTTTTTTATAGCAGCATAGTATTCCATTGTGTAGATGTACCAGTTCTTTTTTTTTAAATATATTTTATTGATTTTTCACACAGAGGAAGGGAGAGGGACAGAGAGTTAGAAACATAGATGAGAGAGAAACATTGATCAGCTGCCTCCCGCACACTCCCCACTGGGGGTATTCCCACAACCAAGGTACATGCCTTGATCAGAATCGAACCTGGGACCCTTGAGTCCGCAGGCCAACGCTCTATCCACTGAGCCAAACCGGTTAGGGTATGTACCAGTTCTTTAATCCATTCATCTGCTGATGGGCACTTAGGCTGTTTCCAAATCTTAGCTATGGTGAATTGTGCTGCTATGAACATAGGGGTCCACATATCATTTCTGATTTGTTTTGGGATTCTTAGGATATATTCCCAGAAGTGGGATCACAGGGTCAAAAGGGAGATCCATGTTTAATTTTTTGAGGAAACTCCATACTGTTCTCCACAGTGGCTGCACCAGTCTGCATTCCCACCAGCAGTGCATGAGGGTTCCCTTTTCTCCACATTCTCGCCAGCACTTTCATTGATTTGTTGTTGGTAGCCATTCTGACAGGTGTGAGGTGGTACCTCATTGTCGTTTTGATTTGCATCTTTCAGGTGGTTAGTGACTGTGAGCATATTTTCATTTGTCTCTTGACCATCTGTATGTCCACTTCGGAGAAGTGTCTCTTTAGGTCCTTTGCCCATTTTTGAATTGGATTGTTTGTTTTCCTTTGTTAAGTTGTATGAGTTCCTTATATATTTTGGAAATTAAGCCTTATTGGATGTATCATTGTCAAATATGTTCTCCCATGCAGTGGGCTCCCATTTCATTTTGTTGGTGGTTTCTTTGCTGTGAAGAAGCTTTTTATTTTGATGTAGTCCCATTTCTTTATTTTCTCCTTTGTTCCCCTTGCCCTAGGAGCAGTATCGGCAAATACATTGCTACCAGAGATGCCTGAGATTTTGATGCTTAAGGTTTCGTCTAGGATTTGTATAGTTTCACAACTTACATTTGAGTCTTTTATCCATTTTGAGTTTATTCTTGTGATGGTGTCAGTTGTTGGCCTAGTTTTATTTTTTCTTTTTGCATGCACCTGTCCAATTATCTCAACACCATTTATTTTAAAATTAAATTAGCTTTAACAATTTATGTTTTTAAAGGAGAATGTTTATGTGATCACACACTTTTTTCTAAGCTATTGCTTTTCCCCCTTTCTATACTGGAGTCAGTCAGTACAAGGGGTGAAAAAGTTACTGAAGTTTAGCTAACTCCTATTTTTTGGTGGAGTCTCTGAGTCTGAGACCTGCTCTCCTGTTTTGCCATTTCCCAATCTTTGCTAGTTGCATTAGGACTTTTGGATGATAAAAAGAAAGTTGTGGGATTTCTTTTTGGTGCTGTCTTTAATATGTTTTTTATTAATTTCAGAGAGAGTAAGGGACAGGGGGAGAGAGACAAACATCAACGATGAGATAGAATCATAGACAACTGCCTCCTGCATGCCCTATACTGGGGATCAAGCTCACAACCTGCAACCTGGGCATGTGCTCTGACCAGGAATTGAACCATGACCTTCTGGTTCATGGGTCAGCACTCAAACATTGAATCAAACAAGCTGGGCAGTTTTTTTGTTTATGTTTTTTAATCACTATGGTCTTTAAAAGGGTAGCAAGTTGTAACATTGAGATTCCCAAAAAGTAGCTGAGAATAACAATATCACAGAATTAAAAACTAAAAATTATTTTCAAGGATTCAGGAATGTGTACTGCATGCTACACATTATCTATTAAAGTAGTCACGTTGTGTGAAATACCTTTGGGGGAAAAGGTAGATATTTTTACAAATTAAGAAGAAAATGTTACTTTTCTGGGCCTAAGTACAATAACAAAGACAAGGAAAACTATGTCAGAACAAGCAGAAAAATCAGTTATATGTTTTGAGAATCAAGACCTCCTTTGTTTCTCACTAAGAGAATTACTGTGAATAAGACATCAGTTTGTTGTTTCATTTACTTATGCATTCATTTGGTTGACTCTTGTCAACCCTGGACAAGGGATAAAACCCAAAACCTTGGTGTCTAGGCACAACACTCTAACCAACTGAGCTACCCAGCCAGAGTGTGTATCCTTTTTTTTAATATGCATTTTTCACAGCTCACGAAGGAAATGACAGTGAAGCTGGCAAATTCATCAGGAAATATTGGTACATTTCTAATACCACAATAAAAACTGTCAGAAGGCCAGGGAGAGAAGTGATTTCTCAACTACACGTGCCTGGAAGATGTCATAACCTGACTATATGACTGGCTGCCTTAGTACCAACCCTGAGAAGCCTCAGGTTTGCCATGTTACAGTTTGTTCAGCCATCTTGTTTAATAAGGCTAATGAAGATGGTCTGAAGCAGTTGTTAAATACTCATGATGAGACTTTAGCATGTGAGGACCTCAAAGAGTTGTTTCCAACATGCATAAGACAACTGAGCATGTCTGCCAAAAAGATTCCCCAGACTCACTTAAATATAGTGCTCTTTCCCTGGCCAGTGTAGCTCAGTGGTTAGAATGTCAGCTCTCCCCCCGTCCCTTTTCCCAGCACTGAAGGGTCACAGTTGGATTCTGATCAAGGTCATGTACCTGGGTTGCAAATTTGATCCCCATCCCGGTTGGTGTGCGTATAGGAGGCAACCAATCAATGTCTCTCTCTCACATCAATGTTTCTCTCTTTCTCCTTCTCCTCCTCCCCTCTTCCTCCCTTCCTCCCTCAATTCCACTCTCTATAAAAATCAATGGAAAAAATATCTTCAGGTGAGAATTAACAACAAAAATACAAAATGCTCTCAAGTCTACATAGCATTTGAATGGAAGCTTCAGCCTGAAGATAGTGTTTGAAGGACAAGGTCAATGCAGAAAGGTATTTTATACATCACTGGGAAAGGTGTTTGGGTGTGGGTGGTGGGGGCCATAAATACTAGCATCATCTTTTTCTGAAGTAATCACCTGTTTTTCCAGAAAAGGTTAAAATGAGTCACTTCTCTTCCAGTGTCTCCTCCATCCACCTCCTTCCTTCACATACCTCCTCCACAGCTCCTATGATTCCGGAGCAGAAACAATAGGCAACAATTACTGTGTCGCAATAGCTGATGTTCACAAAAGCATGATTATGAACATAAAATCATTTATATTTTAAAATATGAATTACAAAAATGAGTGAAATATGCATACACGTAGTTAATGGAGGTTGCCGTAGAGATGGTCAGCCATCTTGTTCCCAGTTGTATTGTTTACCATTGTTCAGGAATTCATCTACCATAATTATATTCTTCCCAGAATATTAACACACACACACTAAACTCATTTAAGCAATACATTACTGCAAAATTTAGGTTATGCTGTTATTTCATCAGTGCTCTTGGAACTATGATAACAGGGCAGCAAGAGCTCTGTGCTCAGAGCATCATCCAGCCCCTTACGTTTGCAGATGTAGAGAACGAGGTCAAAGCCTGAGATGGGAGTTAAGAGTAGACTTCTGAATAGAACCTGACTATGCTCATTTTCCCTAGAGTAAGATGGAATGGCAAGCCCCCTGGAAAATGCTAACTTCCAGTGAGGGATGCACCCCTTGACACTGGACAATGATATCTATCATACACAAAGAACTATTTTGAGGACATTACCAAGCTGTGGAATGTGATATCTTTTTTTATTATTATTAAATCTTTATTCTTCAGATTACTACAATTGTTCCTCTTTTTATTCCCATAGCTCCCCTCCACTCGGTTCCTACCTCACCCTTTGCCCTTACCCCCCCACCACTGTCCTCATTCATAGGTGTACAATTTTTGTCCAGTCTCTTCCTGCACCCCCACACCCCTTTCCGCCTGAGAATTGTCTGTCCACTCCCTTTCTATGCCCCTCCTTCTATTCTATTCACCAGTTTATTCTGTTCATCAGATTTTTTATTCATTTGATCTTTAGATTCACTTGTTGATAGATATGTATTTGTTGTTCTTAATTTTTATCTTTACCTTTTTCTTCTTCCTCCTCGTCTTTTTTTTAATATATTTTTTTAATTTTTTAAAAATTATTATTACACTAGGGGCCCAGTGCACAAAAATTTGTGCACTCGGCAGGGGTTGGGGGGGTACTTAATCCCTGCCAGTGCTCTCTCACAGTTTGGGACCCTGGAATCCATTGGGGCACACAGCACACACGGAGGACACACCTACCTGTGTGCTGTGTGCCCCTCACCGATTTCCAGGCCTCAGCCTCAGGGGCAGAGCTGGCTCGGATCCTCCGCCTCCCCCCCCCCAGGCTGCCCAGCCGCCTGGAATCCAAGGGGGGGGGGGGCACGGGCACTCAGGGAGGCTATCCCTCCCTGAGTGCCCGTGCCCCCACCCCATCATAGATCTACTTCCAGGCTGCAGGGCAGCCTTGGGGCCTGGGCTGGCTTGCTCTGCCAGGCCCCGGCTGCCCTGCCGCCTGAAATCGATCGTGGGAGCACAGGCACACACGCCTCTGTGCCCGAGCCCCCACAATCACGGATCTACTTCCAGCTGCAGGGCAGCCTGGGGGCCTGGGCTGCCCTGCAGCCTGAAATCGATCGCGGGGGCACGGGCACTCATGGAGGCGTGTGTGCCGGTGCCCCGTGATCACGGACCTACTTCCAGGCTGAAGGACAGCCTGGGGGCCTGGGCTGGCTTACTCCCCCAGGCCCCAGCTGCCCTGCCGCCTGAAATCAATCGCAGAGGCTCGGGCACTCACGGAGGCGTGTGTGCCGGTGCCCCGTGATCACGGATCTACTTCCAGGCTGCAGGGCAGCCTGGGGGCCTGGGCTGGCTTGCTCTGCCAGGCCCCGGCTGCCCTGCCGCCTGAAATCGATCCCGGGAGCACGGGCACACACGCCTCTGTGCCCAAGCCCCCACAATCACGGATCTACTTCCAGCTGCAGGGTAGCCTGGGGGCCTGGGCTGCCCTGCCGCCTGAAATCGATTGCGGGGGCTTGGGCACTCACGGAGGCGTGTGTGCCCGAGCCCCCGCGATCATGGACCTACTTCCAGGCTGCTTTCTGCCTGGAGGTGTGGGGCTGCGGGCGGTTGCTCCTCTGGTCCCCCCACCCGTGTGGCCTGCAGGAAGGCAACAGATGTGGGCAGCGGCTTGCCTTCGGGTGTCCGCCGCCGCCATCTTGGCTGGGCTAATTTGCATACAGCCGCTCTGATTGGCTGGTGGGCATGGCTTACCCGTCCTGAAGAAACGGTTAATTTTACGATTTCGCTTTTATTAGTTTAGATAAAGCTTTACAAAGATTAGTACATATATCTCTTTTTCCCTCTGCCCTTCCCCCCGCCTCTCCTACCCCCCAGTGTTTTGTGTCCATTGGTTATGCTTAAATGCATACACAAAAGTCCCATGTCTGATCTGTTACCCACCCCCCCAACGTCCCTGTCCTTGTTGCTGTAATTTGACAGTCTGTTTGATGCTGCTCTGCCTCTGAATCTATTTTTGTTCACCAGTTTATAATGGTTATTATTATCCATAGATGAGTGAGGACATGTGGTATTTTTCTTTCATTGACTAGCTTATTTCACTTAGCATTATGTTCTCCAGCTCCATCCATACGCCTGCAAATGCTAAGAACTCCTTCCTTTTTACAGCAGCATAGTATTCCATTGTGTAGATGTACCACAGCTTTCTAATCCATTCATCTGTTGATGGGCACTTAGGCTGTTTCCAAATTTTTGCTATGGTAAATTGTGCTGCTATGAACATAGGGATG
>PVJC01046181.1:0-13407 GCA_004026665.1 Murina feae
GCTGAAAGGTATCCTTTGAGAAGAGGATGAAGAAAAAGTAAAAATAAAAATTATGAACAACAAATACATATCTTTCAACAAGTGAACCTAAAAATCAAGTGAATAAAAAATCTGATGAACAGAATGAACTGGTGATTAGAATAGAATCAGAGGCATAGAAAGGGAGTGGACTGACAATTTTCAGGGGTAAAGGGTGTTGGGAATGTGGGAAGAGAATGGACAATGATCATACACCTATGGATGAAGACAGTGAGGGGGGGGAGACAGAGGGTGGGGTGGGAAATGGGAGGAGGGGAGCTTTGGGGGAAAATAGAGGAACAACTGTAATAATTTGAACAATAAAGATAAATAAATTTAAAAAAAATTAAAAGTTAAAAAAAAATTAACCATCTCTTCAGAATGCCTAAGCCACGCCCACCAGCCAATCAGAGCAACTGTATGCCAATTAGCCCAGCCAAGATGGCAGAGGCCCACCGCACACTGGGGTCCAGCAGGGCAGATGGGCGAGAGGAGCGAGCAGGCCCTGAAGCTGCAGCCTGGAAATAGACCGATCGTGGGGGCACGCACATGCAGAGGCTTAGCCCACAGTCGGTCTATTCCCAGGCCCCAGCTGCCGGGCCAGGAGCCAGCCATCCAGGCCCCAGGGAGGGCTTCTGATCGGTTCCAGGCCGGGATCTCCTGCGAGAGGCCCCTGTCTCCCTTCAGAACTGAGGTGAACCCCAAGGAGCCAGGAGACGGAGAGATGAGCAGGGGGCAGGTGGAGGGAGCATCAGCCAGGGAGAATTTTGGGGGAAGTAACCAGGCGGGGGAGGGGTGGAACAGGATGAAGGGAAAAACTTTATAAAAGAGTCAGTGGACAGCAGAGTTAAAAAAAAGAGGATGTATGAGTAAACTGTAGGGCCTACAATGAAGACCAAGTATAGGTGTTTACTGGAGACAGATTTTAAAAGTAGAAGTCAGAAAAGAAAAAAAAAGATAAGTGATAGTGGATAATTAGGCAAGTAGATAGATAGGTATTAAATCAGTGGAAGTAAGTAGAAAAGAATGTATGGCAAAGGTAGGATGAAAGAAAAAGAGGGAGGGAAGAAAAGTTATAAAGGGGGAGCTGGTAGAGCTTGAAAGGAGAATGGGAAGAAGGAAGGAATGGGGGAAGGCGCAAAGCAGGTCAGAGGGAAGAAGCAAAGAAAAAAATTAAGGTGGGAAGGAAGGAAAAGGGGAGGGCGGGCAGGGGTAAAGATAAAGGAAAGAAGGAATGTGGGAAGGGAAGGAGGGCAGTAGAAAAATGGGAAGAATGATGATGGAACAGATGTAGGAAATAAGGAGGAAAGAAAAGTTTATAAATGATGAGTCAGTAGGAAAAGTGTTACATAAAGGAGAAAAATTGTGTGAGAGGAAGAAGCCAATAAGGAAGACAAATACAATTGTGCATGAAGGGGATAAGATTAAAAAATAAACTTAATAGGGGTGACCAGGCCGGCAGGGGAGGGTAGTTAGGGGATGAGGCAGGCAGGCAGGCAGAGTGGTTAGGGCAGGCAGGCAGGTTAGCAGTTAAAAACCAGAGGTCCTGGATTGTGAGAGTCCCCAAGAACTCCATATTGGAGAGGGTGCAGGTTGGGCTGAGGGACCGCCCCCGTGCATGAATTTTATTAGTTCATTAATAAAGGACAGTCCAGAAGTTTGAAATGTGAACATTTCATTTCATATAATGTGAATACCTCCTGAATTTCGTTAAGGTCATGTGTTTCACAGTTTGCCTCCCTGAGTGGTGTCTGGCGCTGCCTGCCCACCTCCTCCATCCCTGATCTGGGGCCTTGACCCCATGGGAGTTTGGTGCTGCCCGATCCGCTTCCCTGAGTCCCAGATTGGAAGCCTGGACCCTGCGGTGGTGCCTTGAGCTGCCTGCTCCACCTCCCCCATCCCCAGTCTGTGGCCAGTACCCCATGGGCAACATCTGGTGCTGCCTGCCCCACCTCCCCGGTCCCTAATTGGATGCCTGGACCCATTCCCAATCGGTGGCCCGGACCCCACAGGTGTTGTCTGGCACTGCCAACTCCTGATGCCAGCCCCTCCCCACTGCCACCGCTGCTGCCTCCCCGGGTCCCAGATCAGAGCCCTGGACTCTGAGATGGCACCTGATGATGCCTGCTCCGCCTACCTGAGGGGCATCTGGTGCTGCCCACCACTCCTCCCTGGGACCCTCATCAGGGCCCAGACCCCACGGGCAGCTTTTGCACTGCTTACTCCGCTCCCTGGGTCTCAGATTGGAGGTCGGACCCCACTGGTGGTGTCTGGTGCTGCCCGCTCCACCTCCCCATTCCCTATCTGGGGCCTGAACTCTGTGGGTGGCATCTGGAACTACCTGCCCTGCCTCCCCAGTCCCCGAGGGGAGGCCCCCACCGGCAGTGGACTCTGTGGGAGGTGTCTGGCCTGCCCACCCCGTGTCCCCTGTTGCTGATCTGGGGCCAGGACCCAAGGGGTGGCATCTGGCACTGCCTGCTCTGCCTCCCTGGGATGCAGATCAGAGGCCCAGACCCTGCAGTGGTGCATGATGCTGCCTGCCCAGCTTCCCCCATTTCCGATGTGGGGGCCAGCCCCAGGAGGGACTGGTGCTTCCTGCCCCGCCACCCCAGATTTCAATGGGAGGCTCGGACCCTCAGTGGAATCTGGCGCCCTTTTCCCCGCCCCCTGCTGCTCCCCTTGGCCTGCTGATGCCTTCCCCGCCCCCTCCACTGCTGCCGCTGCTACTGATGGCTGCCCCGCTCCCGTGGCCACTGCAGCTGCTGCTCCCAATGCCTGACCCGCCCAAGTCGCCGCTGCTGCTGTTCCTGATGCCCCTGCCCCCTCTGCCGCTGCTCCCAATGCCTCTGTTGCCACTGCAGCTGCTCCTGATGCCAGCCCCGCCACTGCCTCCACTGTCCCCCAGCCACACCTGCTGCTGCTTGCTCTTGGCTGCCAGCCTCCATCTTGGTTGAGTTAATTTGCATACAGCTGCTCTGATTGGTTGGTGGGCATGGCTTGGTTGGTGGGCGTGGCTTAGGCATCCCATAGAAATGGTCAATTTCCATATTACACTTCTATTAGATTAGATAGCTCAAATTTGGAAGCAGCCCAACTGACCAATAGTAGATGAGTGGATAAAAATGCTGTGGTGCATTTACACAATGGAATACTATGCAACCATAAAAAAGAAGGAACTTTTACCCTTTATGACAGCATGTATTAACCTGGAGAGTATATGCTAAATAAAATAAGCCACTCAGATTTGATTTCACTCAGATCTGGAATCTAATGAAAAAAAATGAACTAACATGCAAAATAGAGACAGACTCAGAGAGTAGCCTGACAATTGGGAGGTTGAGGATGTTGAGGGCTGGGTAGGAGGGTGGAGGGATTGAGAAAAATAAAAAAAGAGAAAAAGAAACCTTCAGAAGATTGAATGATGCAATACCATTTTTCTAAGGTTAAAAGCCATGCAAAACTTAATGGCATTCTTTATGAAAACCTGTTTGGAAGACTGAATGGCAGCTGCAACAATATTGGCAATATTCTCATTATTGTTAGGTAATGGGTTCACAGGTGTTAAATTATTATTATGCTTCACAGCTTATGTATATACATTTATATGTATGAAACTTTTGCATAATAAAAACATTTTATGCACAAAACTACATTTAATCATTAATTAAGTGTTAAAATTCAAGGTGATTATTTCCTTTATAACCTCTTTTTTTTAAAATTTGGTTTGGTTTGCATTGATTTTAGAAGATTCTACACTTAGAAGGTACATTCACTTAAAAAAATAATATTTTCTGCCCATACATTAGGTATTTAATGAATGCTATTTTAAAAATTTAAAAGCATTTCTTAAAGTAACACATTTTAATAAAAACTTTTGAGTTAGTACTACAGAAATAAAACCTCAGTTCACTACTTTATCTAAAAGCTTTATGTAATTTTAAAAAATGTAAAAATTAAAAAAAAGAAAAGAAAAAAAATTAAAAAAAATAAAATTTTAATCTATGAAAAAAAAATTACAGCAACAAGGACAGGGAGGGTGGGGGGATAATAGATCAACCAAAAGACCTTTATGCAAAAAAATAAAATAAAATAAAAGGTCATAACTAGTTTTACTTTAGACAATATATGCAATATATACAATATGCAATGAGATTATGTTGAACACCTAAAATTAGCACAATTTTATAAGTTGATTGTATCTAAAAAGAAATAACTTTAAAAAATAAAATAAAATGGAGTGATTTTATCCCATATCCAGAGCTAGCAATTATATAATTTAAAACAAATTATCTATGTATATTGCAAATTAACAATTTTATCAGTGTCAGAGTATAAGGAGAACATTACTATTCTTTCTGCTCAAGTTTTATGAGACTTTTTCTGGAAGGTCAGTTGTATATTTCTCATTCAAATATTACTGCTTGTACTATATTCAAGAGTAGAAATTGCTCCAAACTTTCAAGATTTTTTTTGGTATGAGGAGTTTGTATTAAAGCACTAAAAACTTTTAAAACATTCAGTTAAGGGTTCTATACTTGTCTAAAAAGCCATTTCTTCATTCTAAAATGTTAGTTACTTTTCTGTGAACATATACACGCTATCCCTGATATGCACAGAAGATAGCATTTCTAATTGCATTCTAATATTCCATTAAACTACTGGGTACAATGATCAGCTCCACAACATTTACTTTTTCTAGAGGACACACTCATCAGTATCCTTAATTTTATTTATACATAAATTTGCAATATGTACAAAATATGAATTTACCAAACTATTTGCTTTAGCTTATCTTAATTCAAACCACCTGCCCCTTTCCCTTTTCATTTTAACCAATGGATTTGGGATAGAATATTTTTAAGTGTTAGTTATCTCAGTTTTCACATCTAAAAGCTTGTTGTTTCTCCTCTCTTTCTTCAGTAACTGATTGAAAAAAACCTGTTACTCTGCAGTTTCTCTACTTATAATTGGGAAAACCCCACCAGTATGAGTCACTGGATGTGATGACAGCCAAATTTTCTTAATTAGTCAAAATGATTTAAAATGTACTGAATACTTGTTTCAGAAGAAAAAAGTATCATTAAATAAAAATTACATTCGACTGGTTTTAGCATATAATGGCATATATTTTTATTGAATTGCACAGAGCATCTGAATGTTAAATAAGCCACAAAATATGTTTATGGTGAAACTAATTAACATTACAACCATAAGCACAATTCCCTTATGGGTTAATTTCTCAATGAAATTCAAAGATACTTTTTGACCTAGTATAATGCTCCCTCTGCCAAGGTTAAGAGAAAGATATTGCCATAATTGGAGCATATGAGCCTGTATTAACCTGATTTAGGTTGGGGAATCAAAGGTTTGCACAAGGATGGAATTCATAATAATTAGGGTGTAAAACATAAATGCATAGAGGCTTGAACACAGCATGAATTAATTATTCAGTGTTGTTCAGTTCATTTGGACTTATAAATTACAAAAGGTCATAGAGAGAAAATTGTAACCCTATTCCCTTTCTAGTTTTACAGTATAAAACTTCTTAAAACTCAGTCCTTGAAGAACATGGACAGTTATGTTTAAAATTATGAAATAACATACAAGGCAAAAAGGTAGTCGCTTAACATACATTTGGAGGCAAAGGAAAACCATGTACCCTTTGTTAGGTAATCTAAGGAATAAAGAATGAGTAAATTGGGAACACCTGAGATCTTACTCCCCTGTATATGACATCAGTTTGGTTCAAATAAATTCTTAAAAATGCTTAAATTTCACATATCACTCAACTAACTTTTACCTCTATTTCTGTAACATCTACACTAATAAAAGAGAAACATGCAAATCGGTGTCACTCTGCTACACCCACCAGCCAATCAGGATGAGTATGCAAATTAACCCAACCAATATGGCAGTTAATTTGCATACACAGGTGTGGAGCAAAGACTGAAGACAGCATAGAAGGAAGCCAAGTGCTGCAGAAGGGAGCGAATCTGCGAAGAAGGGAGGGAGCCGAGGCAGTGGAGAAGGGAGCAAAGCCCTATTCTTGCGGGAATCATCCTGCAACAGGCCTCTAGTATATTATAATAAATTAGTGTTACTTTAATTTTATTTCATTGATAAAGTTAGTATTGTTCTTACTTAGTGACACAGGTTTCAGTAAATTGGTGATTTTATGGTTTCTATGTGTAAATTTTAGTAGGAAAAACCCCACAAACTAACAGAAACAAAATAAATTTGGAGACTGAAATAGGCTCAATAATGGATCCCCCAAAATGTCCAAATCCTAATCCTGAAACCAGCAATTATGTCACCTAATGGGAAAAGGAATTTTGCAAATATGATTAAATTAAAAGTCTTAAAATGGGGAGATTATCCTGGAACATCAGGGTGGCCCAAAGTAATCACAGAGTCCTTATATGAAAGAGTCAAACCTTGGTTTGGTGTAACTCGGTTGGGCATCATCTGTGCATCCAAGGGTGGTCAGTTTGATTCCTGGTCAAAGTGCATGACAGGCTCCCTGGCTTGATCACTCAAAGAGGGGCATAAAAGAGACAGCAATTCATGTTTCCCTCTCTCTCTAAAAATCAATAAAAATATTTTTAAAAAGAGCTAAGAGGATCAAAGTCAGAGACAGGGCCATGCAATAATGGAAGAAGAGGTAGAAATGTGAATGATTCAGAATAAGGAATTTGAAAAACCTCTAGAAATGAAAATGGCAAGGAATTGATTATCCCTTTATATCTCCAGAAGAAATGCAGCCTTGCTAACACCTTTGATTTTAGGCCAGTGAAATCAATTTTAACCTTTGATTTACAAATGAATATGCTAATAAATTTGTGTTGACTTAAACCACTAATTTGGTAGTAATTTATTGCAGCAGCAATGGGAAATTAATACAAACTATAACAGCCAACAAGACACAATTCATCCCCACATACTTCACTGTATTAGTGTATAATGAATGATAGCAAGCCCCCCAAATAAAGCAATCAATGAAAATATTAGAACTAGAAGAGTCGTGTAATTCTCGAGCCTATGTCTTTGTCATTAGAGAAATATTTAAACTAAACTCAACATCTTTTTTTCCTAGATTTCACATTAATTTAACTCAAGTAAACAGTAATATATACAGGACCTTTTGAGCAATCTATAGTATAATGAATCACTACAGAACAGTGATTTTCAACCATTTTTTAAAAATCTCATGGTGCATATAAACTAATTACTAAAATTCTACAGCATACCAAAAAATGTTATATTTTGGCCAATCTGACCCCCCAAAAAGCCATACTTTTAAAAATATATATTTTTATTAATTTATAGAGAGATAGGAAGGGAGAGGGATAGAGAGAAACATCATTGATCCACTGCTTCCTGCAAGTTTTCTAACTGGGAATCAAGCCTGCAACCCAGGCATGTGCCCTGACCGAGAATCAAACCAGTGATCTCTTGGTTCATGTGCTGATGTTCAACCACTGAGCCATATTGGCTGGGCAAAATAGGCACACTTTTGATTCATTCCCACTGGATGGCTGTTGTTGTATTGGCTGTTGTCATTTTTTTTTATTTTATTTGGCAATGAAAGGGAAATTAGATACTGCATGTCTTAAAAATTCTTGTGGCACACCTGTTGAAATAGCTGCTATAGAGGATAAAACCATGAAGGAACACAATTTTCTGCCTTTAGGAAGCTTTTTGTTTAGAAGATATAGATACAAAATTAATTTAGAACAAGAAATGACACTTGGAATTTGTATTTAAATAAAGTACTGAGATTCTGTAGCTTACAGGCCTCAATTTATTGAGAAAGAATTTAGAATGATGGGTTAGGTATTCCAAAATATAATGATGTGAGAGAGGAATAGGTAAAAAGAGCAAGGATGGTGAACATCAGAGCAGAAGAGGCTGAAGAGTGCATGAGGAGTAGGGAAGTGTTGAAAGTGTGTAAACATTAGTGTTTCAATTATGTTGAGCTTTTATGAAATTCTTTATTACGGAATTCCATTCAGCTTACAAGCAAGTTCAAATCTCTCCCGATATAGTTTCATATTTGCAGTATTACTATGGGTTTGTGGCTTCTTCAGCGTCTGCTTCATGTAAGCAAACCTCAGCTGTATCTCCCTGGTGAAGATCTCTATAAAATGTAAAGTAGTGGTCTCCCTGATACCTCAGTTCTCTAACATATTCAAGTTTAACATATTCAGAAGTCAATTTGTTTAGCTTTTTCTTATTATAAAGATGGAAAAATAACTTCCAAGCTCTTACGTTGGAGTTAAAACCAGAAGTCCTTTACCTGACCTTTTAAACTTTAAAACATTGATTTGGAATTTTAGATATGGTGGCAATGATATCATTATACTAGTAATAATCTAATTATTTTTAACAGGAAATGAGTAAAGGCAAGACTAGATAACACAGGAATGCCATTTGTATAGCTTTGCAAATTTAACACTCTCAAGTCTTCCTGCTAATAGGAGGAAGGGACTAAACAAAGGCATTTTGGATGCATAACCAGTAAGGTCTGAGTGATATCGGAAGGTGCCTACCTGTCTGCCAGTCATATCCAGGAACAAATTAGTGGCCAAGATGGGTGTGGCCACTGAAAGCACCCAAAAATGAATATTTAAACTTCTAGACAAAGGAATATGCTCTCTTTTCTCTTGGTTTTTCTCTCTCACATCAGGCTCCTAATACTTGTTGCCGGGGATGCGCTCCCTTGTGACCATGTGGCTCACAGCCATGTACGATTCCACACAATGGACTAATAGACTTTATTATTGAAAATATTACATATGTCCCCTTTTACCCCATTGACCTCTCCCACTCCACGCCACCCCCAGACCTTCACCACCCTATTGTGTCTATGGGTTACGCATATATGCATATGAGTTCATTGGTTTATCCTGCCCCCACCCATTCCACACACACACACACACACACACACACACACACACCCCTTCCCTTTGAGGTTTTACAGTCTGTTTGATGTTTCTTTTTTCTTTTTTATAATTGAAGAGTATAAAAACATTTATTTCACTCCTGTTGTAAAATATATGATTTTTGGGGTTGGAAAAACATCAGAGGCAAATGTACAGAACTTTGCTCTTAAAGCCATGTCCAATTAATTTTGCTATTATGTTTTTCTTAAGATTCTTCTCTTTTTTTAATTTTTATTTTTTATTATTACATAAAGTTTTACAAAGATTAGTACATATATCTCTTTTTCCCCCTGCCCTTATCCCAGCCTCCCCTAACCCCCAGTGTTTGATCTGTTACCCTCCCCTCCAATGTCCCTGTCCTTGTTGCTGTAATTTGACAGTCTGTTTGATGCTGCTCTGCCTCTGTATCTATTTTTGTTCACCAGTTTATAATGGTTATTGTTATCCATAGATGAGTTGAGGACATGTTTTATTTTTCTTTCATTGACTGGCTTATTTCACTTAGCATTATGTTCTCCAGCTCCATCCATGCTGCTGCAAATGCTAAGAACTCCTTCCTTTTTACAGCAGCATAGTATTCCATTGTGTAGATGTACCACTGTTTTCTAATCCATTCATCTGCTGATGGGCACTTAGGCTGTTTCCAAATCTTAGCTATGGTAAATTGTGCTGCTATGAACATAGGGATGCATATGTCCTTTCTGATTGGTGTTTCTGGTTTCTTAGGATATATTCTCAGAAGTGGGATCACAGGGTCAAAAGGGAGATCCATTTTTAATTTTTTGAGGAAACTCCATACTGTTCTCCACAGTGGCTGCACCAGTCTGCATTCCCACCAGCAGTGCATGAGTGTTCCTTTTTCTCCTCATCCTCTCCAGCACTTGTCGTTTGTTGATTTGTTGATGATAGCCATTCTTACAGGTGTGAGATGGTACCTTATTGTTGTTTTGATTTGCATCTTTCAGATGATTAGTGACTTTGAGCATGTGTTCATATGTCTTTTGGCTTTCTGATTATCCCCTTTTGAAAAGTGTCTATTTAGGTCCTTCGCCCATTTTTTGATTGGATTGTTTGTCTTCTTTTTGTTAACTTGTATGAGTTCCCTATAAAGGTTGGAGATTAAACCTTTACCAATGCTAACATTGGCAAATATGTTCTCCCATGTAGTGGGTTTTCTTGTTGTTTTATTGATGGTTTCTTTTACTGTGCAGAAGCTTTTTATTTTGATAAAGTCCCATTTGTTTATTTTCTCTTTAGTTTCCAATACCCTAGGGGCTGTATCAGTGAGGAAGCTGCTTTGGCATATGTCTAAGATTTTGTTGCCTTTGTATTCCTCTAGTATTATTATGGTTTCCCGTTTTACATTTAAGTCCTTTATCCAATTTGAGTTTATTTTTGTGTATGGTGTAAGTTGGTGGTCTAGTTTCATTTTTTTGCATATATCTGTCCAATTTTCCCACCACCATTTCTTGAAGAGACTGTGTTGATTCCATTGTATGTTCTTGCTTCCTTTGTCAAATATTAATTGAGCATATTGGTTCACCTCGATTTCTGGGTTCTCTATTTTATTCCATTGATCTATATGTCTATTCTTGTGCCAGTACTCAGGATTGCTGCAGCTATTCGGGGTCTATTTTTATTCCAAATGAATTTTTGGAGAGTTCGTTTTAGGTCTGTAAAATATGCCGTTGGTATTTTAATGGGGATTACGTTGAATTTATAGATTGCTTTGGGTAGTATTGACATTTTAATGATATTGATTCTACCGATCCATGAACATGGTATGTTCTTCCATCTGTTTATGTCTTCCTCTATCTCTTTTTTCAACGTCCGGTAGTTTTCTGAGTAGAGGTCTTTTACCTCTTTAGTTAAGTTTATCCCCAGGTATCTTAGTTTTTTGGTGTGATGGTAAATGGGATTGTTTTTTTAGTCTCTCTTTCTGTATGTTCACTATTGGTGTACAAAAATGCCATAGATTTCTTGGCAATAATTTTGTATCCTGCTACATTGTCGAATTCATTTATTAAGTCTAATAGTTTTTTGATGGAGTCTTTAGGGTTTTTTTATGTACAATATCATGTTATCTGTGAATAAGGACAGTTTTACTTTTTCTTTTTTAATTTGGATACTTTTTATATCTTCTTCTTGTCTAATAGCAATGGCTAATACTTCCAGTACTATGTCGAACAGGAGTGGTGAGAGTGGGCAACCCTACCTTGTTCCTCTTTTAAGGGGAAATGCTTTTAATTTTTGCCCATTGAGTATGATGTTGGCTGTGGGTCTGTCATAGATAGCCTTTATTATGTTGAGGTAAGATCCTTCTATTCCTACCTTGCTGAGAGTTTTTATCAAGAACGGGTGCTGGATTTTGTCAAATGCTTTTTCTGCATCAATTGATATGATTAAGTGATTTTTATCTTTTAATTTGTTTATGTGATGTATCACATTTATTGATTTGCGGATATTGTACCATCCTTGTATCCCTGGGATAAATCCTACTTGGTCGTGGTGTATGATCTTTTTGATGTACTGTTGGATCTGATTTGCTAGGATTTTGTTGAGGATTTTGGCATCTGTATTCATGAGGGATATTGGCCTATAATACTCTTTCATTGTGTTGTCTTTGTCTGGTTTTGGTATTAGGGTAATGCTGGCTTCATAGAATGTGTCTGGAAGTGTTCCTTCCTCTTGAATTTTTTTGAATAGTCTGAGGAGGATAGGTTTTAGATCTTCCTTAAATGTTTGATAAAACTCCCCTGTGAAGCCATCTGGCCCCGGGCTTTTGTTTGCTGGGAGCTTTTTTATTACTGCTTCAAATTCTTCCATAGTGATTGGCCTATTCAGATTTTTAGATTCTTCCTGATTGAGTTTTGGAATATTGTACTTTTCTAGGAATAGGTCCATTTCCTCCAAGTTGTCCAGTTTGTTGGAATAGAGCTGTTCATAGTATTCTTTTACAATCCTCTGTATTTCTGTAGGGTCTGTTGTTATTTCTCCTTTTTCATTTATGATTTTGTTTATTAGGGTCCTCTCTCTTTGATTCTTGGTGAGCCTGGATAGAGGTTCATCAATCTTGTTTATCCTTTCAAAGAACCAGCTCTTGGTTTCATTGATCTTTTGTATTGTCTATTTGGTCTACATGTCATTTATTTCTGCTCTGATTGTTATAATTTCTTCCTTATGCTTACACTGGGCTTTTCTCTTTCTAAATCTTTGAGTTGCAGGGTTAGGTAATTTATTATCATTGTTTCTTGTTTTCTACAGTAGGTTTGTAGAGCTATGAACTTCCCTCTCAAGACTGCTTTCACTATGTCCCATAGATTTTGGATTGTTGTGTTTTCATTGTCGTTTGTTGCAATGATGTTTTTTATTTCTTCTTTGATCTCTGTGGTAACCCAGTCATTGTTTAATAGCATGCTGTTTAGTCTCCATGTGTTTGACTTTTTTGGATTGTTTTTATTGTAGTTGATTTCCAGTTTTATGCCATTGTGATCTGAGAAGATGCTTGATATGATTTCTATCTTCTTGAATTTGAAGACACTTTGCCTGTGCCCCAAAATATGGTCTATCTTTGAGAATGACCCATGTGCACTTGAAAAGAATGTATATTCTGTGGCTTTGAGATGAAGTGTTCTGAAGATGTCTATTAAGTCCATCTGCTCTAGTGAGTCATTTAGGATTGATGTTTCTTTGCTGATTTTTTGTTTAGAGGATTTGTCCAATGGTGATAGTGGGGTATTAAAGTCCCCCACTAAGATTGTATTGCTGTCAGTCTCTCCCTTGATACCTTCAGAAGTTTTTTTTATGTATTTGGGTGCTCCTATATTGGGTGCGTATATGTTTACCAGAGTTATTTCTTCTTGTTGAATGACCTCCTTTAGTATAATGAAGTGGCCTTCCTTATCTCTTTTTATGTCCTTCACTTTGAGGTCTAATTTGTCAGATATAAGTATTGCTACCCCAGCTTTTTTTTTCTTTTTTTTTTATCTTTATTGTTCAGACTAGGGGCCCGGTGCACAAAAATTTGTGCACTCGGGGGGTGGGGGTCCCTCAGCCCGGCCTGTGCCCTCTTGCAGTCTGGGACACCTTGGGGGGATGTTCACCTGCTGGCATGCCTGGCCAGGCTGGGTGAGGGGTTGAGGGCCATTTTCAGGCTGCCCACAGCCCCTTCAGGGTTCGTGCACTGGGGGTTGGGAGGGCTGGTGAGTGCCAGCCTGGACATTTCCCACCGGAGGTTCCCACGATTGTACATGCCTGGTGGGCCCCCACCGCTGAGGGGACACACCTGGCGCAGAGTTGGGTGGCAAGCCAGGGGTGGACGCTGGTGCAGGATCCCTCGGTGGGGCCCTGCTGCTGAGCAAACACACCCGGGGTGGAGCTGGGCAGTGAACTGGCTTTGGATTCTCTGCACTGTGCAGCAGACGCTCCCGCATGCCCTGTGGAGGCC
>PVJC01046182.1:0-13399 GCA_004026665.1 Murina feae
TCTCATTGAAGAACTGCCTAATATCATGGAAAGATTGACAATTTTTTTGCCCAAACAATAGAGTCCCACTCCAGCCTTCATTGCCTACTTCTCCAGGCCTATAATTTCTACATCCCCATGTAATGTTTGCCCTACCCAATATAAGCAGCTGGCTTATGGGAGTGGGGATGGAGAGATTTTTGTGGATGACTTGCTGCTCTCCCATACCACCAGCAGTATTGGAATATATGCTCATATAATTCAACCCTGTCTCTGCTTAATTGGCTCAAGTAGTGACAGGCAGCCCTGACCTATTGGTTGTCCAGTTTCAAGCCTACCATCTATATACTAATATATAAAAGCCTAAGCAACCAGCTGACCAGCCGAGAGGCTGGTAGCTATGATGCACACTAACCACCAGGGGTAAGATGCTCAACGTAGGAGCAAAAACCACAGGCATGGAAACATGGAACAAACTGATGAATTCCAGAGGAAAGGGGTGAGGGGTGAGGGCAGAAAGAGATTAACCAAAGATCTTATATGCATACTAGAGGCCTGGTGCACGAATTTGTGCACCGGTGGGGTCCTTCGGCCTGGCTTGTAGGGATCGGGCTGAAACTGGCTCTCTGACATACCCCAAGGGATCCCAGATTGCGAGAGGGTGCAGGCCAGGGTACCCCATCAGTGCACAAATCTGTGCACGGGGCCTCTAGTAGTTTATAAATGGAAAAAAATCTAACATATTCAATTTACAAGCATAGTTTGAAAGTGTGAAGGGATTTTGTTTTCTTTAATTTTTATTGACGGATTGCTTTTAGAGAGAAAGCAAAGAGAGAGTGAGAAATAAACACCCATTTTTTTGTTTCATTTATTTATGCCTTTGTTGAGGGAAAGCCCCAAAAGTCTAAATTCAGGATGGATTTCGAAGAACTGACATATAACCTTATTCAAACTCATTAGAGCTTAATAGGAGAAACATAAACAGGCAAAGCAGCTGCTTGCTTCCAGCAGTGGCCATCAGTAATATATCCCACACCATCCCAGGACAGGATCTGTTTTATAGAGGGTTCATATTAAAAGCATGCGGTAGGTAGTCAAGTGGGCCACTGGAAAGAAAGTACAATGCAAGTCTAAATTAACAGATAACATCAGGCAGTTATCCACACCCTATACATTCATTAACCTTCTTCTTGGGGTGTGATGTTTACCTTCAGGCAGTATTCTGGCTTTCTGGGTAGTCGGCCAAACCTGTGGGTGGCTACAGAGAGTTAAACAGTCACAGAAAGTTAAACAGAGCCCAACATTTCCTCCACGCCTTTACTGCCGGAGACATATTATATCTCTAGCTCCCCTATAGCATTCTTTGTTGATTCTTATACATGTCTGACCAGCAATGGAACCCACAAACTTGGTGTAATGGGACAATGCTCTAACCAACCAAGTACTGGCCAGGGCTGAAAATGCTAAGGGAATGTGGTTGTTATAAAAGCCCTATTTAAAAGATTGTTAGACTAGGCGAGTATTATTACTGGTTGATAAAACCATGCTTAACCCTGGTCAGGTAAAATTAGAATCGAACAGAATATATATATATATATATATATATATATATATATATATATATATCTTGTTTCTTAATCATTTTACAGTAAGTTACAGATATGATACCCTTTTACCCCCAATACTAAAAACATAATTACATAACCATTATACAATCATCAAAACAGCGACATTAATACTGGTATAATGTTATTATCTAATCCACAAACCTTATTTTAAATCATCCAGCCCTGGCCGGTGTGGTTCAGTTGGTTGGGTGTCATCCCAACCTCACTCGCTCGGCAGTAGCAAACAGGGTAGGAAATTAGAGAAGACTTGAAGAAAATGCACTTGCCCCAGGCGCAATTGCTCCGCAGAAACAAACCAAAAAATGTATTCCCTGGAACCGCTCTCCTCCCCCTTGGACCAATGGAAAGTCCGAGATGAGTAATAGATGGATGCCTCAACCATTGGGCGCGGGAGTGGGGCTGGAGTGTCTTTCCGCCGGCCTATAGGGCGAATCCGAATCTGGCCGCAGGCTCTTTCCGGCCACGCCCCACTTTGCAGAGGCGGAGACTGACCTGTTTTGTGGTGTAGCTGGGGCGTGGTCTGGGATCCACCTAGCGGGGAGGCCACTGTGTCCTTGCCGGAGAGGGAGGTGACTCCAGCCGCAGAGGACGACGCAGAATGAGGGCCATGCGGGTGAGGGCCCCCGCGGGCCGGGCCCCCCATCCCAGAAACATTAACCCAAATATGAGGCTCTCTAAATGTCCCGGATTCTGGGTATCTGTGGAACGTGAGCCCATTCGGGGTTCGAGTCTCCCGCCTAACAGCCTGGGACCCCTACCCCTCGCCTCCCAATCCAAGAGCTTCTTAGGTAGCCGGGGGCACTAACATGGCCCAGAGTCCAGGTTTGACCTTCCCTTCGTCCAGGGCTCCTAACACCTCGGGACCCAGGCACTGGGAACTTAACACCCCTTTCCCTTCCCGAGACCTCTTAAGCTGTCTGCAAACTCCATTTGGTATATTTCCGGGACCTGGGCTTCTACCATTAATTCAGGACCTCTTCCAGGACAGTCCAGGGGTCGCCAACCTTTCGGACCTCACGGACCACCACTGAGGTTACCGTAACCTCCAAGTCAGACTCTCCAGGCGCGAGTCCCCTTCTGGGTCTTTCTTGACAGTCCACACCCCCCCCCCCAACTCGTGCTGGCAACTCTCATCTTGCCTTTGGGAAGCTGTCAAGTCCCAGGGCCGTCCCGTAGCCCCTGCTGGACCCACTTCGAGACGCCTCTCCAGGTGCCTCTAATACCCATCCACCGCCTTCCCCCAGGCTTCCCAGGCGTTGATACGCTCCTTCAGCTCAACAGCTCGGAACCGCTTGGAGAACCGAGTGGCGGAGAAACAGAAACTCTTCCAGGTAGGCGGGGCGGGGGCTGCAAGCTCAATCCAGAGGGAGGCGGGGGAGACCGGCTGCAACACCAGCACCCTTTTCTTATTGGACGCCCCCAACGTCAGGCAGACAATGACCTTCCTGTGCACTTGAAGGGCGGAGCAACCGACAACATTCTTTACCGATTGACCATGGGACTGTGTCTGGGAGGTGAGTGCTGGGGCCTGTTCGGCCTGAACTGTAGGAGGTGGGCTCAAGCTTGAGTGAGGAAGGGGGCTGATTCTCCGGCTGGAATTTAGGGAGGGGTTTGGGTTTGGGGCTGGCCAGGTTTGGGGACGGTACTGGAGTCCAGGACAGCATATAGAGGGGGCTAGGGGCAGGACGGACTCCTTAGAAATTGGGCTTCTGTCCCAGGAGGGGGTCTGGGGCCCTGGCAGGAGCTGGGTAGAAAGTTCAGGGCCTGGATCAAGGACCAGGGATTCCCCATCTGAAATGCAGTTTGAGGAGGGAGTTTGAACCATGAACTGGGTCTGAGATCTAGACTGGTGATTAGCAAGTCTGCAGTGGGGCTTAAAAACCCAATATGGGGTTCAGGGAAGCATTTAGGGTCTCATTCTGTAAACCTCACACTCCCTCCCCAGGCACCGTCTACAGTCTGTATTGCCTTGGCTGGGCTTCCTTCCCCCACCAGAAGTGAGACCAAGAAGCCTGCAGGACCTGAAGGACTTGAACAAGCATCAATAAATGTGCTGGCTTCTTGAGGAACCCAGCCCCGCTTTGGCCTCTGTGTGTAACCCTCAGCCCATCCTCCCATTAGCAAGTAATCTTTGTCTTATGGACAGCCCATTGCCCTGGCCTTAAGTCCCTCCTTCTAGACTGGGACTGTTCCTAGGATGTCACTGCCTCTCAGCCTTCCTAGAGGGGTTGGGGACCCCAAACAGTACCCCTGGGCTGCCCCTGCCCCTCAGGCTTTGATGACCCAGGGTGGTATCCTCGAGTGAGACAGGGATATGTATCCTGGGATAGCAGCCCCCCTCTCCCTTCAGAGGCTCTGGGGGGTGGAAAGGAAGATGCTAAATGTGGTCATGGTGAAATAGTTAAGAGTCAAGTGATGAACAAACTCACTCATGCACAGATGAGAGTGGGACCATGACCTTGGGAGACAGAACCAGGGGTGACACTGACACTTCCCACCAGCCCTGCTCTTACAGCAGGAGCAGGAGTGCCCAGGCCTCTGTGTCCCACTCTCAACTTCCAGATTCTCAAGTATCTTAGCAAGAATGAGGTCACAACTGTGAGAAAGACATGCAGATCCAGCCTTTGGGATAGACACAAAGACCCACAAAACCACCCCTGCTCCACCACCAGGACCAAGACTCCCTCTGCCCCAGACAGAGCCTAAGCCACCCCTCAACTCTCAGAACAGGAGGCAGATCTTAGAGCAGCAACTAGGATGCATTTATTTCCTTCAGGGCCTAGAGATTGGGGCAGAATACAAAGGCCTTGGGGCATATATGAGCCTGTTATGGCCTGGAGTTCAGAAGGCTGGTGGTTAACTGAACAGGTGTGCCAGGGTGCATAGGGCCTAGGTGATTCTCCCAGAACTTAGAGAAGGGCCCTTGGGGTGTGGAAGTGACACAACTTGGCATAGCTGTGTGAGAAGGTTGTGGAGTGAGTGTGCCGAGGGTAGAGCGAACCCATGGGGAAGGGTGTTAGAGTGTCCTAGAGCCAGAGGTAACTTGGGGCATGGCATGTTGGGACATGTTGAGTCCTAGCTGTTGTCTGAGAAGCTAGTTGCCAACAGCTGGGAAAATGGAAAAGCTGGTGGGTCAGCAGGACCCACAAAGACATGACTGCAGACAGGATCAGCCCTGGGAGAGTCCAAAATGTCCAAGGTGACACTTAATGTGAGGTGGTGAGGAGAGAGGTCTGGGGCTCCCGCTCAGGAATACATAGTCAGCTGCAGCCACTGGGGAGAGAAAGGCACAGAGAGTGAGAAGAACTGGGAGTAGAATACCAGGAGCCCTTCTCTGCCCTCCCCCGGGGACTGTTGGAAAAATAGGAGGGAGGGAATCCAGTTCAGAGCTAACGAGCGAGGTCCCAGGATGGGAGTTCTTACCTCCTGGATGTTCACCTGAATTTGTCCAGTGCCATCTTTATCAAGAGATTTGAAAGCACCTAGAGAAGAGAAGGTTTGGGGAAGGGGGTAGGGGTGGCTTTTAGGATAAAAATATACTAATATATGGGATGATGATAATAGTAGCTAGTACTTGACTTAGCACCTTGTGCCAAGCACTGTATAAAGGGCTTTTCATATATTAACTCATTTAATCCAATTCTGAGAGATGTGTCATTTTAAAATTGGGCAGAGAAGTGATGTATTCCAGGTCACACAGTGAGAAGGTGAGGAAATTGGGATTGAAACCCAGGCTGTTATCCACCTCAATAATGGCCTCCATATACCATCACCCTCTGCCCAAGTTCCAGCTTCCCACTGACTTCTGAGGCCTCCAGTTCTAGCTTAAAAAGACTGTTGGAAAGAGACTCTGCAGGCTTCACTTCCTGCCTTACCTTCTGGTGTGGTTCCCACTCCTGCCCTGAAACTCCCCTCCATGTTCCCTACCCACAGCTAAACCTGGGCAAACAGGTGTCCACACTGCCTTTGCTTCTCTCTCATTTTACATTGTTACCACCCTCAGATGTCCACATACTACCTGGTGTCCTAGATGTTGCACTCACAGCAGTTACTATTGACCCTCTTCCAGTGGACATTTCTTGGGCCTTCTCACATGTGGCTTTTGGCATCATCTGCCCTATTGTCCACTCCTGCCTTCCCTTCATAGCCCTGACATACCTGCCCCTTTTCCTCTAGCCATGCTCTTAATGTATGGTCCTCCCTAGTCTCTTGGGAGGCCAAGGGATCAAAGCCAAATTTGACTGTCCCTCCCCTGCCTAGAACCTACTGTAGCTCTCCATTGCTCCCACTGTCTGAGCACTCCTAAAAATTGGCATTCACAGCCCTACATGCCCATTGTTCTTGCTTCCTTTCACTCAACTCTCTCAAACAGGTCTGAGTTCAAATTCTGGTTTTGGGATTAATTTCCTTGCTGAGCGGCTGTGAGCAAGCAATTTGTCTCCTTGAACCCTACGCTCCTCCCCCATAAAATGGGGACAATAATTCCCACTTCTCAGGGTGATCTTAAAGATCCAGTGCATTAATGTTCAAAAGAGACTTTATGATCCAGTCCCGCTGTCCTTTGTCTCACCATCCCAACCCCTCTTCAGCATGCTGAACTGAGACCAACAAAAAACACCAAAACTACCATCTTCTCTTCCCTTTTTGGCCTTCACACAGGCTGTTTCCACTGCAACACTCATCCCCACGCTCTCACGTGATCACTCCTCCTCACCCCTACGGTCTCAACTCACATGTGTCCTGCCCTCAGCTTCCACAATCACAAATCTAAATGCACTTTGCCCCGAGCTTCCCCTCAGAGCCCCCATCACTCTACCCTGAACCTCCTCTAGCCCAGCAGCAACCATTGAGCTGTCACTGTCTGATGATCTGCCTTTCCTCCACTGGACTGTCCAGTGATGTGAGGGCAGGACCTGGGCTGTTCTGGTCACTGCAGTGCTCCTAGCATTGCCCGCCTCAGGGTTAGGCTCAAACACCTTGGCTAATATTTTGGATCTTGAACAAATAAAATCCACCCCTGCTCCAAAGAGAACTGCAGAGTCACTCACGGAACATGGCATCCAGCCTGACCAGGCAGCTGATGAAGTTGTCAAAATCCATGTTCCCTCCCTCATCTGAGTAGCGTCGGATGATCATGTTGTAGAGATGCTCGTTTAGATGAAACCCTGACAATGGTTTAGTCTCTCAGGTGTGGGGGCCATGTAGCCCAATCCATTCCCAGCCCCAGATTCAGACTCAGACCAGCTCAGTGAGGCTGTCTCACCAATCCTACCCCCAGCCCCACCATGTCACTGCCAGCCATACCTGCTGCCTCAAAGGCCCCCGGAAGTTCACTGCTGCCAATGGTTCCTGAACGGTCAACATCAAACTGTTTGTATATGGCCTGTGGGGACAGGGAGGTCAGGGACCAAATGAGCATCATGGGCCACAGCATCTCCATGGCTTAGAACTGTGCGCTAAGTTTCAGAGGTGTCCACACACCTGCCATTTTTTGATGTTGTTCCACAAATACTTGAATTCCTCGAAGCCCAGCTTGCCTGTTGTGTCACTCTGGCAGAAGGCTGTTAAGAATAGCTGTACTGTGTGCACCACGATGGTAACTGCCAGCTCCTATCTCACCCTAGTCATGTTACCTTGGATGTGGTGCTATTTCTTGTTTTATCCATACAAATTTTATTTTATTTCTTTTCATTTTATTTATTGATTTTAGAGAAAGAGGAAAGGAAGGAAGGAGAGAGAGAAACATCAATTTTGTTGTTCCACTTATTTATGCATTCCTTGGTTGCTTTATGTGCTCTAACCAGTGATCAAACCCACAACCTTGGCCTATCAGGACAATGCTCTAACCAACTGAGCTACCTGGCCAGGGCCACTTTATACTTCTAAATGGTTAGGACTCTCTTTAAACACAACCATGTGGAATTATAATGAACTTTTCCAAACTATAAATTTCTCACCTGAAGAGTTACTAATTCCTCGTTTATTAAATCCTTGATAATAACTTGATTTCCTAAATGTTAGAACATGTAAAAAAAAACAAGGGCACCTTAGAACTCTAAGAAAATGAGGGGTTTATGATCAGAGCAGAATGAGATATTGGCAGAAAGCTCTTAGCTCCGATGCTAGCTCTTGATAAATTCTCAACAACCTACCAAGACTTACCAGATTATCTAGTACACACACCAGTTTTAAGCTTCTCAGACCATAACTTTGCTCACTAAATCCTCAAGACACCAGCCCCACAAGTAATATTCCCCAGTCACAGAGACGGAAACAGATTTAGAGCTGAAAAATCTACCTGCAGCCCTGGCTGATGTTGCACCAAAGGGTTGTGGGTTCAATTCCCAGTCAAGGGCACATACCTGAGTTGCAGATTCACTCCCCATCTCCCAATAGTACAGGAGGCAACCAGCTGATATGTGTCTCTCATATTGATGTGTGTGTGTGTGTCTCTCTCTCTCCCCCTCCCTCCCTCCCTCCCTCCGTTCCTCCCTCCCTTCCTTCTACTCTCTCTGAAAAGCAATGGAAAAAGTATCTTCTGATGAGGATAACAACAAAAAAACTACCTGCATATGATCACAGTAACACCAAACATGTATAGACCGTTCTCTTTGCATGTAACTCTTATACAATCACATGTGATCACACAACATCAATATGTATGTGTCTGCACTGACCTATGTGCTATATGTGCAAGTATCCAAGATCAGCTAATGACGGGCCATGTGCAAATAGACACATGTGTATAAACAGACACAGGTTCCTGTGCATATGCCATCACATATCTTCGTGTATATGGGTGTGCCCTGTGTGTGCATGTATATATGTACATGTAGGCATACCTATGGCAATTATAAGCTGAGGTTCTCAAGCCCAAAAGCCTGGAGTCCAAATTCCTATCCTGACACTTACTCTTTATTTATAACTGCAGACAAATGACTGCCTCGTCTGAGTCTGTTTCTTTACCTATAGAATGGAATACAATAATTGTGTCTAACAGAATGGTTCTAATGTACATGTAAGTGCCAGCTATGATAGCTGATACTATTGATTGTCACATGTCTATATGTGGGTGTGTTCTAATGTATTCCTGTCCACATCTGTAGGTATGCAAGCTATACCCTGGTTCCCACTCATGCTCTCAGAAAATTCCTTCTTCACTCAAGGCCTCTTCCAGAGTGCCCTCAAGGATACATCCATTACGGCCACCATGCTGCGACATGTGTCAATGCCAAAACCATCAGTCTTCAGATCAGGGTCTGTGGGGGACAGGTCGAAGGTCAGAGGCCAGAGGTCACTACTACCCCAGCTGCCATATCTCTAAACCTGCCCAATGTGTTGACCCCAGTCACTCACGTCGTGTCACCACTTTGTTGAGAATGTTCATGAGTTCTGTTGCACTGACTTCCATGTCCTACAGGGAAGTTTGGGGTGATCAAGGTGACTGAAAGGCATCTGGGCGTGTTATGAAGGAGGATAGGAACTTTGGGATAGCCAGGGTTGAGTTTGTATAAGGGCCACCCAAGGGAAATTATGGAAGAGTTAGGACCAGGTTACTTACATCTCCAGCCAGCTGGGCAAAGAGCCTCCGGAACTGCCGGACTTCCTCACTCTCATTGGCCTCGATGTTGGAGTAATGGGTGCGTGGGGGCTGCAGAGTGAGGAGATCTCGTAGAAGGCAGAGTGAGAGGTGGGGAGGGGGGGAGGGAGCCCTGGCCAAAACAGCCCTAGGTTGCCACCCAGAGTGGACTGAGTAGTTGAGTGATCAAAGGAATGAGAGGTGGTCAGTGAATAAGGAGGGGGTAATAGCTGTTTGTGGACATGACAAGGGAGAGAGGGATGTAGAAGGAGTGGGGCTTCTCCAAAGGGACAGGGGAAGTACTGGAAAAGGCCTCAGAGTGGAAGAAAAGTCTCAGGTTGTAGAGAGCAGCTTACCGGGGGTTCTGGGTTATACTGCGCAGCCGCCTCACTGGAGGGAAACGGGGGAGTTAGCGCTAGCTCCCACACCCCAAACCCCGAAAACCCAGATTGCCACCCTCCCTACTTGCTCCCTATGCCTGCCTTATCTCTCCTTGTCCTCACCTGTCCCTACCCTTGCTGCCCTGGCTGAGGCCGCGAGGAAACTCAGAGGCCTGACCTTAAGGTAGTCTCCACTCCTACCAGAGCACACCTGCCCAATGGCAGCTCCCTCAATAGACTCAGCCCCTCCGAGTGCTCATTTCATAAAAGTTCTGTCCCTACTTCTCGGGCCCCCAAACTCCTCCGATCCCATCTGTGTAGGAACTTAGTTCATCGCTACGGCTTCCTGAACTTGTGTCTTCCCAGCACCCCGCCCCAGCTCCATTAGTTCCAGCTCTTTAGAGGGATCACTGTTCAATGGCCAAGGCTAATTAGGCCTCTAATTAGGCTGATTAGAAAATCTGCCCTACCTCCCCCAGGACATTTTTCTATTTTAATCCAGCTAGTTCCCGGCCAGGCTGAACCCCTTCTAGGCCATTTCTCTTATCCCAGTAAGTAAGGTCTCTTCCGGGGGCACCTTCTCGTGGACCCACCTAGAACGGCCTCGCCGGGCGCATAAAACAAGCCTTGCCCCCATGAAGTGACACCCAGCCTCGCTGGCTCCGCCCCCTTAACGTTCATCTTCAGGTGAGCGGAAGCCGGCGGGGTCCCGCCCGAGTAAGCCCCACCTCCCGAAGCCGGGCCGGGACCCATCAGCGATCCAACAGAGGGCAACCCCAGGTGCAGCCCCGCCCCCACGAACTGCAGTCACCTCCTTAGGACCCGCCCCTCAAGCCCGGCTTCCCAGCCCAGGCCCCGCCCAGCCTAGTGAAGGCTCCAGGTCATCTCCAGGTTACCCCATTCTATTCTCGCTGGACCAGTCTCCACCGTAAGGCCCCGCCCCCTCAGGCCCCGCCCTACCTGATGGCGCTAATGACCCCGCCCAGGATGCGCATGGCAGTTCCGCCGCCGCCGCCGCCGCCGCCGCCGCCGCCGCCGCCACCGCCTCCGCCGCCGCTGATTAGGCCTCCGAGCACATCCCCCAGGCCCCCGCCCAGGCCCCCGCCTCCCCCGCCGCCACCGCCGCCCTTCAAGAACGAGTTAACCAGGAACATGGCTGCGACTCTAGATTCCTAAAGAGAAAAAAGTGGTTAGGTGGTCGCCGAGCCCCGAACCCACCCCAACCCATAAAAATGAGAAATTCAGGCAACTGGACGTGGGGAGTAGTGAGGCCTTTGGCTGGGCTTCAATCGTCTCTTCAGAATGGTGGTCTGGGCTGCTGGGGGTGGCAGTGCTCGAAGGGTGCGGCAGGGACTGATGATCACATCTGAAACCCCTTCCGGATTCAAAGGGTCCTCCTCGCCAACCTTGAATGACCCAGTGAGCCTACACTTAGGCATCGTCGCGGGGAGGAGTCCGGGTCTGGTGGGTTCCCGGGAGCGCCGAGTGCGTGTAAGAATCCTGGATGTCAGAGCCCCCGAACTGGACTCAGGAACGCGGATCTGACTCTCGGCCTGGAGGCCCCCGAGACAGGGTTTTGGAAATTCAGGATGTGGGAGTGGAAATTCATATACTCCTCGCAGCGGGATCCAGTGTCACCGCTGAGTCTGTGGGCTCGGGTCTCAGGTCGTGGGAGTAAGACCCGGGCCAGGGATAACGGGGTTCCCATTAGAATGGGGGCACGAGAGCATAATTTACGGGGTACCTCTTAAATCCAAGGGCGGAGGGTGGAAGTGGCCGGGGCGAGATAACGCGGGCAGGACAGGTCTGGAGGTTCGAATCTCAGATCATCAGTCTGGGGCCCTCTGAAGCCGGGACGTTAGGATCTCGTCGGGTCTGGGGCCGTACGAGGTACAAGGGCAGGGTGGCGGGGCGCTTACTGCCTCTCGCGAGTCCTCTCGTCTCCGCTGCTCCCGGCCTCTGGCGGAGGCCGGCTCGTAGGGCGGGGCGCGTGACTCAGGCGGCGCCTCGGGTTAGCCCAGGCCGCCGCCCCGCCCGCTTCCGCGCGGCCCTACTGCCTCTCTAGCACTGCGCCTGCGCACGGTCGGCCTCGTTCATTGGTTGTAACCGCTGGGGCTTTGCCGGGACATTTGAATCCCCGCGCTGGTTTCGTAGGTCTGAGCACCTCTCCAGCCCGCGTTAAGGCCTTTACGGTGACCCCGTAGGTTTTGTGAATTTTCTCCCCTGGCCTAAACTGGTCTTCACCCGGCTGCGGAGACAGTTTTCGGCCCGCCAGAAACTCGGCTCTTGGCTCTCGGCCCCTATCCTGGTCTTGTCGCGACAGCATCTGGAAGCCCCGAATTCTATTTAGCTCGCGATCGAGGCCAAGCGCCCGCATCCGTGCGGGGACTACGGCTAGTCTAGATTTCCCGGGACCTTGCAGCAGCAGGATGGCCGTCAACTGGGTAGGATTCTTGCCGCCTACGAAAACTGCCTTGTAAGACGCCTCCTCCACCCGCATTCCTCTACCCTCTGAGTCAGGGTCACCAGAATCATTTTTCCAGGAAGGGCCCAAAGTGTCATCTCAGACTTCCCATCTCTCAAGAGGGGTTCTGGCACAGGAAGAATCCACTGGTCAAGGCCTGGTTGGGTGGTGGGCGGGGAATGCCGAAACTGGGAGAAAAAGTGGCGACTCCAGCTGCCTTTGGAGGCCTTTCCCTTGCTCTCTGGTTCCAATCTCCAACCTGAGCACACACGGTACTTTTTCGGGCTTTTTATAAGGAGCTAAATCTAGCTACCAGGCTGTTTGACTTGTTTGGCCCTTAGCCTCTCCCCTGGAGACTGGCTTGGTTTGAGTTTGAATCTGGGCTCTGCCCCTTAATAACTGACAGTCAAAAACAGTGCCTCTCTGAGCAATTATCTACTTTGTAAAATGTGAACAGACTTCCTTGCCCCCCTCACTAAGCCCCTATTATAATTAAACTAGAGGCCCAGTGCATGAATTGGTGCGTGGGTGGAGGCCCGCCTGCCCCATCAGGGCTGGCCAGGCCAGCTGGGGGAGGGGACACCGGAGGCACAGGTGTCCCTTGCCCCCCATTGTGGTAGGGGAGGCCAATTGGAAGTGGGGCTGACAGGGTTGGGGTGGGGGCCCAGTGGGTGGGCCTGCTGACCTGCTCCCAATCAGGGGAGGGGGGCCAATGGGGGATGGAGCAGGCTGGGGGGAGGGGCTTCTGGCTGGCACCCTGGTGGAACTGGGGTGGAACTCCTGGTGGAGAGGACAATTTGCATATTAGCCTTTTATTATATACTAGGGGCCTGGTGCACAAAAATTTGTGCACTCGGGAGGTCTGTGCCCTCTCACAGTCTGGGACCCCTCTGGGGATGTCCACCTGCTGGCGTGACTGGCCAGCCTGGGTGAGGGGCTGATGGCAGTTTGCAGGCTGGCCAAGCCCCCCAGTGGGTACCCTGACCCCATGGGGGTGTGGCCAGCCTGGGTGAGGGGCTGAGGGGCATTTTCAGGCTGCCCACAGCCCCTTTAGGTTTTGGGTCCCCACTGGGGTACCTGGCCAGCCTGGGTGAGGGGCTGATGGCTGTTTGCAGGCTGGCCAAGCCCCCCCAGTGACATCCCTCACCCCATTGGGGTTTGGCCAGTTGTCCCGACCCGCGGGACATGCAACGTGGGGACTTCCGCAACGGTTCCTGCAAGGGAATGAAAGGATAGGAGACGCGAAGAAATGGAGGCAAGACAAAGTTCTGATCAAGCCTCAAAATTTTATTTGTTCAGCAGGTCAATATATACTTTAGGAGATGGGGGTGAGTAAGGGGGTTCATGGGAATTAGCCTATCTGCAGACT
>PVJC01046183.1:0-13401 GCA_004026665.1 Murina feae
CACAGGGAGAGCTCTGCTCAGCCACAAGCCAGGCTGACAGCTGCCAGTACAGCAGTGGTGGTGGGAGCCTCTTCTGCCTCCTCAGCAGCTCTAAGGATATCCGACTGCAGCTTAGGCCTGCTCCCTGCTGGCAAGTGGAGATCCCTTGAGGGCTCCTGGGCTGCCAGAGTGATGTCTGACTGTTATCTTAGGCCCAATCGCCTGGGGAGTAGGCTTAAGCCAGCAGGTGGACATTTCTGGAGGTGTCCCAGACTGTAAGAGGGCACAGACTGGGCTGAGGGACACCCCTAAATGCACAAATTTTTGTGCACCGGGCCTCTAGTCCTATATAATAAAAGCCTAATATGCTAAGTGTCCAGTTGTCTGGTTGTCCATTTAACCAATCAAAGTGTGATATGCTAATCATATGCTAAGTCCACTGAACCACTCACTATGACATGCATTGACCACCAGGGGTCAGATGCTCTGATCTGTAGGTTAGCTTGCTGCTGGGATTGTCTGATTGGGACTGAGTGATACAGGCCAGACATGCCCTGGAGCCCTCCCTTTGTCCCTCCCTGGCTTTCAACCTCCCTCATCCCTCCCTGACCCCAATCATGCATTAGTGGGTTCTCTTAATCTGGCCTCCACCCTCTCATAATCCAGGACCCCTCAGGGATGTTGGAGAGCCAGTTTTGGCCCAATCCCCACAGGCCAGGCTGAGGGACTCCACTGGTGCATGAATTCATGCATCAGGCCTCTGGTGTTCCATAAAATCACCACGAGCGCTAAATTAGCAAAAATTGAACTGTTGCTCCTGGAAAATAAGTACATACATGAGTACATGCATGCCTCATAAATTGTAATCTAAAATCATTAAAACAACTCATAACTGTAGAGCCTGTTTTCTTTTTTAAACAGAGAAACATAATTCAGAATTAAGTGACTTGCTTGATATCACACCACTAACAGGTGCTAGAGTTTTTTTTTCAATCCTGTGCATCTGCCCTAAGCCAAAGTTTTTGCACTAAGCTACACTCTAGCATACACTCTCCAATTTTTAGCATCTGTATACAAAAGTGGAAATCAGAAAGCAGAGCATGGCCTTATTTAAACTCAGATGGACACTCATGCATTAAGTGATTAAAATCTTTTTGTGCTCTGTTCATGTATGCAAATGACTACCAAAGCACAGTGAATAATGATTTTTAGGTTACAAATAAATATCACAGTGAGTAGGCAAATATGAATTCACTAAATGATGATAATAGGCTTTGTTTAGGGGTTTATAACTTGGCCACTAATAAAAACTATGTTTCAAAGGAACATAGCATCAATGCTTTTTAGATAACTCTGCTCTTTTATTCTTTTTTCTCCCAGAATGATTAAATAGAATCTCATAGTGTATTATAATTATATATAGAAGTGTGTGTGTATGTGTGTGTGTGTACAGTGGTTTTTTTGTTAATCCTCATCCAAGTATATTTTTTACATTGATTGCTTTGTGTGTGTGTGTTTAGAAAGAATGGAAGAGAGGGAAGGAGAGAGAGAAACATCGATGTGAGAGAGACTCATGAATTGGTTTCTCCCACATTCACTCCAACCAGGGCCAGGGATCAAATCTGCAAACCAGGTAGGTGCCCTTGACTGGAAATCAAACTCCTGGCCCTTGGTGACTGAGCTGGTGCTCTAACCACTGAACACATAGGCCAGCAAGCAGCTATTCACATTCAACATGAGTTTGTCAGACCCTTAATATACTGTAGGACTGAGCCTACAGTCCAGACATATACCTTGACCAGGAACTGAACCATGACCTCCTGGTTCACACATTGAAGCTCAACCACTGACCCATGCCAGCTGGGCAAAAATTCCATATTTTTATAAAAATTTATCCACTCATTATTAGAAAACTTTTTTGATATAAATTATCACAAGATTTTAAAAATTTCATCAGGAAAGTCATGGGATAACTCTATCTCAAAATAAAGTGTAGGATAAAATAACTACATTAACACATTATATGTCACTGTGTGATGAGAAAAAGAAAAACACATAATTATCTCAATTGATACAGAAAATGCATTTGACAAAATCCAACACCATTTCATGATAAAAGCAATCAGAAAACTAGGAATATAGGTAAGCTCTTTAACATGGTACAGTTATTTATGAAAAACTAAAAGTGAAGAACATATTTAACGGCAAAGCCTAAAAGCTTTCCCATAAACTTTATGAAAAAGAATGCTATTAAACCCCTGCTACTTAATATTGTACTGAAAGTTCTAAATTTTTTAGAGAAGACAAAGGGGTAAATTTTCATGACCTGCTTTTGGCAATGAATTACATATGACACAAAAACATAGGCAAAACGAAAAAATACAGAGATTGGGCTTCATCAAAATGAAAGACATTTGTATATCAAGGACATTATTAAGAAAGAAAAAGGACAACATACACAATGCAAATTATGTATCCACTAAGAATATATAATGAGCTTTTAAACTCAACAATAAAAATGTTGAACAACTCCATCAAGAATGTGCAAATACACACTTCTCCAAAGTGGACATACAGATGGCCCAGAGTATATAAAAATTATTAAAGTTACTAATCATCAGATATGCAAATTAAAATGATAATGAGGTATCACCTCACACTTGTCAGACTGACTGTCATCAACAAATCAACAAATGACAAGTTCTGGTAAGGATGTGGAGAAAAGGGACCCTTAATGCACTGCTTGTGGGAATGCAGACCAGTGCAACCATTATGAAAAATAGTATGGTTTTCCTCAAAAAATTAAATATGGAACTACCATTTGACCCAGTGATCCTACTTCTAGGAATATATCCTAAGGAACCCAAAACACCAATCAGAAAGCATATATGCATAGCTATGTTCATAGCAACATAATTTATAATAGTTAAGATCTGGAAATAGCCTAAGTGCCCATCAGTAGTTGAGTGAATAAAAATGCTACATAGAATATGCAATACTATGCAGCAGTTAAAAAAGAAAAGTCTCTTACCCTTTGAGACATAATGGAGGGAACTGGAGAGTATTATGCTAAGTGAAATAAGCCAGTCAGAGAAAAACAAGTATCATATGATCTCACTTATATGTGAAATCTAATAAAATAAAATAAAGAACAAAATACATCTAGAAACATAGAAGAATGGAACAGACTGATAAGATATATACAAATTTTGAACAAGTACATAGAAAGATGCTCAATCATATTAGTCATTAAGCCAATGCAAACCAAAGCTATAATGAGATACCACTTCTTACCCATTAGGATAGTATCTACACTAATAAAAGAGAAACATGCAAATTGATGTCACTCTGCTACACCTGAAGCCATGCCCAGCAGCCAATCAGAGTGACTATATGTAAATTAACCCAACCAAGATGGCAGCCAGCAGTCACAGAGCTGGAGTGAGCAGGAAGCTTGGTTGCCTTAGCGATGGAGGAAGCCAAGTTTCCTGCCTGCCCCGGTTGGCTATGGCCTCCACTCAAGGCAATAAAGTTTCAATGATAGAAGCTAAATAAATCCCAGATACCTGTTTCCAGCCAGCCTTGCTGGGAGCTTAGGTAGCTGGGGACGGTGGCCAGCCTGCAAACAGCCATCAGCCCCTCACCCAGACTGGGCAGGCACCCCAGCAGGACCCCCCACCCTGAAGAAGTTGTGGCCAGACTGTATACAGTCATCAGCCCCATCACCCAGGCTGGCCAGGCACTCCAGTGGGGACCACACCCTAAAGGGACTGTGGTCAGCCTTCAAATAGCCATCAGCCACTCACCTATGCTGGCCAGGCACTCTAGGAGAATCCCCCTCTTTGAAGTGGTTGCGACCAGCCTGAACACAGCTCTCAGCCCCTTACCCAGGCTGGCCAGGCACTCCGGCGGGAACCCCACCCTGATCCGGGACACCTTCAGGCCAAACCAGCTGGCCCCCACCCATGCATCAGGCCTCTATCCTATATAATAAAAGGGTAATATGCAAATTGACCCTAACAGCAGAACCACTGGGGATGACTGGTCACTATGACACAACTGACCACCAGGGAGCAGATGTTTAATGCAGGAGCTGCCCCCTGATGGCCAGTGTGGTCCCACAAGGGGAGCTCTGCTCAGCCACAAGCCAGGCTTATGGCTGCCAGTACAGCAGTGGTGGTGAAAGCCTCTCCTGCCTCCTCAGCAGCTCTAAGCATGTCCAACTGCAGCTTTGGCCTGCTCCCTGCTGGTAAGTGGACATCCCCTGAGGGCTCCCAGGCTGCCAGAGAAATGTCCACCTAAGCCAGCAGGTGGACATCCCCGTAGGGGTCCCAGACTGTGAGATGCCACAGGTTGGGCTGAGTGTACAAAGTTTTGTTCACTGGGCCTCTAGTTTGTAATAATTGCTTTATATATAAATGCTTCAATCAAAAGACACACAGTGGCTAAAAGATTAAAAAAAAGAAATACAACACCCTTATGTATGTATTATACAAGATACTCACTTCAGATTGAAAGAGACACACAGACTAAAAGTAAAGGGATGAAAAAATATATTTAATTAAAATGGAAACAAACAAAAATATGGGATAGCAATACTTATGCCAGATCAAAATAGACTTTGAAACAAAAGCTATAATAAGAGACTAAGAAGAACCCATCAATTTCACTTCTGGGTTTTGATCTGAAGTAACCCCTTTAGTTATAAATCCCTCACCTCTACCATTCCAGCAAATCTATTGAGTGACATCAATAGATTAGGTGTATCTTTTCCAGAACTTTACATGAATGGAAAAATAGAGTATATAGCACTCTTTCATGTTGCTTCTTCCACTGATAAAATATTTTTTCATATTCACCTATACTGTGACATGTAGATTTCATTCTTTTTATTGTTGAATACTATTTTTCTATAAGATTATATCAAATATGTTTATTCTAATGTGTATAAACTATTGTTCTTTTTCTACTTTCTGGCTATTGTGAATAAAGTTCCTATGAACATGGACATATAGTTATTTATTGTTATAGATTGGGTAAAATATTGGGATTAGATTTGCTTGGTAATATGTTAATAAATCTAATTTTGTAACAAAATGACAATATTTTCATAAGTGGTTGTGTGAATTTGTATAACATTAGGCAATGTAGTGGAAATCCAGTTGCTCAAATTTTTTGGCACATTTAGTATCAAGGGTCTTATAAATATTAGTTGTTCTAATTGATGATAAGTGGCAAGCAATTAATTTTATTTTGCATGTCCTTGATGACAAACGATGTTGATAAACTTTTCATAAGTTTATTGTCTACTCATTTTTCTTTACTTTGTGACATGTTTACTTTTTAAATTGTATTATATTCCTGTGATTGAGTTTTAAGTTCTTAATATTGCTTGTCAAATATTTGCTAGATATTTATAATATTCACTAGGGGTCTGGTGCACAAAAATTTGTGCACTTGGTGGGGTGGGGGTGGGGTCTCTCAGCCCGGCCTGTGCCCTTTCACAGTCTGGGACCCCTAGGGGGATGTCCACCTGCTGGCATGCCTGGCCAGCCTGGGTGAGGGGCTGATGGCTTTTTACAGGCTGGCCAAGCTCCCCAGTGGGGATCCTCACTTCACAGGGGTGTTGCCAGCCTGGGTGAGGAGTTGAGGGCCATTTTCAGGCTGCCCACAGCTCCCATTGACCCAAGGTGAGGCTGGCTGGAATCAGGTTCTAGGGTTTATTTATCTTCTATAAATGAAACCTTGTTGTCTTGAGTGGAGGCCTAGGCAGGCAAGGAAGCCTCCTGTTTGCTTCAGCTCTGTGGCTTCTATAATTGTAATATTGTTGCTTTGAGCAGAGGCCCAGCCAGCCTAGGCAGGCAGTTTTCCTCCATCCCTGGTGCAATGGAAGCCTCCTGTTTGCTCTAGCTCTGAGGCTGCTGGCCGCCATACTGGCTGGGTTAATTTGCATACAGATGCTCTGATTGGCTGGTGGGTGTGGCTTAGATGTGACAGAGTGAGGGTCCATTTGCATATCACTCTTTTATTAGATCAGATGTTTCTCCTGCCTATGATTCATCTCTATTTTTTAACAAAGACTTTTTGAAGGGCAGATTGTTATAATGCCAGTTAAATTAGTCTTACCATTCTTCTCTTTTTGATAGTTGATTTTTTTATGTTCTATATAAATAAACTTAGCTTACCCCAAGGTAACAAATATTTTCTCCTTTTTTCTTTCTTCCAGATTTTTTAAAATGTCCAGTTTCTATATTTGGTTTATGATCCATTTTGATATAATCTTTGATATAATCTGTGTGGTATGAGTTAGGGGTTATAGAATGTTTTCTGTATATTTTATTTTTTAAGACCACTTTCTCATAGATATGCATGGTATGTTTAAAAAATCAATTCATTATAATGTATGTGGGTCACTCTATATACTGTCTGTTTTGTTACATGTTTCTACTTCTTGCAAATACCACACTTGTCTGATGAGTGTAGATTTAAAATATGTCTTGAAATCACTTAGTGTACAGCCTTCAACTTTGTTCTACTTAGCAATATTTTCTTGGTCATAAATGTCATACTCACAAGGATAATTATAATTTTAAGAAGTATTCTCTGACTTCAAATTATACTAGAAATCAACAATAATAAAACAAAATGGTATTGGCAAGAAAACAGACACACAGACCCATGGAACAGAACTGAAAACTGGTGTATACAATTTTTTAACATAATTTTTGAAGAGCTACTTTTCTTAAAATATCCATTGCTAATAAGTAGCTTGATTAGAAATTCTCACATGAAATTAAGTTTATTCTATATCTGCAAGTTTGGGATAAATTATTTTATCTGTAATGAACATTCTACAACCTCATTAAATCCCTACCTTGTGAAATCTCCACCTCCTTTAGTTAGCCATCTTATACATCCTTGATGTGTAATAGTTCTCAAAGACATCGTCTGAATTTAGCCTAGATTGTTTACCATACCTCCCTTTAATCACACTTGTCACTTATTATTATTATAAGCCGCAGTAAAACATATTGTTTGATTTATTTTTTGCTATCATTAACACTTCCACTAAATACCTAACTCTGCCTTATAAGCAAATAATAGGTTACATTTCCACCCCCCCTGAAAAAGTAATGCTGTGCCATTCTCAGTGCATTATGTTAGAAGATACATGATGCATGTTTGTTTCATTATTGGGGATGAAATCTTCCATTACATTAATTACGTAAATATGGTGTTGACCAGGTTTTTCCTTTCTAAAGTTATGAATGTAAAAAGTTATTTTGAAGACATATTTTGAACTATAAAACTATCTTCTTTATCATAAAACTTTCACTGAAACATTTAGCATTCATGGACAAGTCTTTGCTAAATCAACCTTGATGGCAACAAAATGATGATTTTGTAATGTAATTATTTCTTTTACATTTATTATTATTATTCATCTATATGTAAGACATTTCCCTCCAGGCTCTCCTCCCTATTTATCTTACAGAGTGGTGCTGAACAAAGTTGTATAAATTCTGCACCAAAATTTGGTCAGAATTGACATGATTAATGTGCTAAATTCACCATACATAAATTATATTTTACTATTTAGTTTGCTTCTCTGTTGCTACTCTAAATAACACTAGAAACAGTCTTGAACTTTTAAAATATTATTTGCTGCAAGGTACATTTTTTATGTTGCTATTATATATATTGACCAATTATTACTAGATTGGTAAAATGTGTCTTTGAAACTCTAAATGGTTCTTTATTCAAATGCAAATAGTTTAGAAATTATTTGTTTTAACGGTTTGTAGGTATGTATAAAATCTCATAAAGTCATCTTGGACAAACAAATTGTAAGGTTCATGAAAAATATTTTTTATAATTTTTATATATATCTTCTACAGGTTCTTACATTATCTTTCAATGATAAATCTTTTCAGCAACAAGAGTATTTCTGTAATTCTCTGTTTACCTAAATTCTTACAAATAGCATAGTAATGGCACCCCAAAGATGTTCACAATCACTTGTAAATATAACTTACAGGGAAATAAAGGACATTGAAGACATGATTAAGGTTAAGGACCTTCAGATGGAGATATTATCCATGTAGGCCCTTATTAAACACAGATTCCTAAAAGCAGAGAACTTTTCCCTGAGGTGAGAACGCAGGAGAGAGATTCAACTTGTCAGTGAAGACAGAGGAAGGACTTCAAGAGCCAAGGAATTCAGATATCCTCAGGAAGGAAGCTCTTCAGGCAGAGGAAGGAGATTAAGGTCAGAAAGGTAAATGTACATGAATAAAGGAAGAGTGTCAGAGAAGGAATAAATGAAGGCAATATAACATACAGTATGAATCTTATTCTTAGTCTAATATATAACAGTTTAAATAAATCGTAGTAACAGATAAGTGCTAAATGTTTATGTCACCACAAATTAATATGTTAAAGCACTAATTCCCAATATGATTGTATTTAGAGGTAGGGCTTTTGTGAGGTTAAAAAAAGGCTAGATGAAGTCATGAGAGCAGGGCCCTCACAATGGCATAAATCCTCTTGTAAAACAAGGAGACAAGACATCTTTCAGCCATGATGCTATGGCAAGAAGGTGGCTAAAGTTAAGGTGACCAGATTTTAACATTGATAAAGCGGGACACCATTGATCGAGGGGGTTCTTTATTATTATTATTTCTAGGGGCCTGGTGCACAAAAATTTGTGCACTTGAGGGGGTCCCTCAGCCTGACCTGTGCCCTCTCGCAGTCTGGGACCCCTCGGGGGATGTCCACCTGCTGGCATACCTGGCCAGCCTGGGTGAGGGGCAGATGGCTGTTTTTAGGCTGTCCACAGCTCCCATTGACCCAAAGTCCCTGAGAGGCTGGCTGTGGAAGCCTCCTGTTTCTTCAGCTCTGTGGCTTCTATAATTGAAACATTGTTGCTTGAGCAGAGGCCTGCTGGCCTAATCAGGCAGTTGCAATGGAAGCTTCCTGCTTGCTTCAGCTCCATGGCTGCCGGCTGCCATCTTGGCTAGTTTGCATACAACCATTCTGATTGGCTGCTGGCTGTGGCTTGGATGGTGGGCATGGCTTGGATGTCTCAGGGTGATGGTCAATTAGCATATTGCTCATTTATTAGATTAGATTATTACTTAAAATATTACAAAGAGTAGTACATATGTATCTTTCCAAAAATCAGGACTTTTTTAAAACGTCGTGGGATGTGGAACAAATTGTTAAAAATCGGGACTGTCCCACCAAAAGTGGGATGTCTGGCCACCTTACTAAAGGGGATTCTGATCAGACATCTAATTTTCTGACCTTGGACTTTCCAGCCTCCAGAACTGTGAGAAATAAATGTTTGTTATTTAAGCCACCTAATCTATGGAATTGTATTATATCAGTCTACACTAAGATAGTAACACTGATTTTGATGATTATAGTATATGTATGTATGATAGAAATGAATGACTAAAATGTCAGAAGGATAGATGGAAGAGATTTTAATACTCTATTATAATGTACTAGAGGCCTGATGCATGAAATTTGTGCAAGAGTAGGCCTTCCTCCCCCCAGCTGCCAGTACTGGCTTCCTGGCTTCCCTCTGGCACCCAGGACCTGGGCTACCCTTGCAGCCCCAGCTTACATTGTCGAGAAGGATGTCTGGTTTAATTAGCTATTACACTTTTAATATTGCACCTGAGATATACCTTCCAGGATTATAGCCACCAATTGTGGGAGAGAAGCCAGCCTTTTTCACGTGTCCACCTTTCCTACCAGTCTTGATGTAGCTTCTTTTGTAAATCCTTCAACTTCTGTAAATCCTTCATTCTATGACTTCTGATCAGTCTTCAGTTGCTTACTCTGGTGGATTGTTCTATTGCTTAAGTTATAATTCCAGTTTGGTCCCAAGAGGAGGTGAATATAGTTTCTACCTACACCCCTGCCATTGAAGCTCCTGCTTGGGTGTTTTCTGTTATCTTGTCCTCAAATTGGTGATTTTATCTTCTGTTCCATTTAACCTGCTATTGATTTCTTCTAGTGTGTTCATTTTAGATATTGTATTCTTCATTTCTGACTTTTTTAATGGATTATTTATTTTTGCTTTTTATACTTGCTATCTCTTTGTTTAAATTCACACTGAATTTATGCATTCTTCCCCTACATTCCCTGAGCACCTTTATAACCATTGTTTTGAACTCTCTCTGGTAGACTGCTTTCTTATATTTCATTTAGCTCTTTTCCTGGGGATTCCTCCTGTTATTTCATTTGGGGCATATGTATTTGTCTTTTCATTTGGCTGCTTCTCTGTATTTGTGTCTATGTTTTAAGTAGGATGTATTATATAGTAAGTGCCTCGTGGGGCTCACCTGACCTGGCTGCCTCATGAATGTCCCTAATCCTAACCCCAACAATATTACCGCCAACCTAGACAATGACATTTTCCCACTCTCAAAACAGTCTATGAGATGATAGACTGGAACAATCCAGAAATAAAGATTCCCATAAAACATGCCCACAAGTTTTAAAGTTTCCCAGCTAAAAGAATAGTGACTTTATCTATTTCATAGTGAGAATAGTCATAAAAATAATTATGAACAGCCATGACATTTTTATGAGTTTCCAAACAATAGACAACCAAATTTCTATAAATATTTAAAAGACTTGGTTTTCCTCCATTTTAAATTCAATTATCATATATAAGTTGCCTGTTGATAAAAGGAGAGAATTGTGGTTTTTAGAAAGCAAAGGTCTTATTAAGAACCAACAAAAAAATAAATCCTTCTAAGACTGCATAGAACAGAAGTTGAACCCCAAACAGATGAGTATTTACTTTCCCACACATACAAATGGGGGAAAAAATCTGTTGACCATGTACAATTATTGTCAAATATATGCTCCGAATAGTTTAAATGTCACTCTTAACTTTAGTCAGTATCTGCTTTCTTGTAGCTAAAGGAACTTTTATTTAAACCAGAAAATAAGCAAAAATTAAACTGTTAAAAGAGTGACTTCTTTAACAAAACCTTTTCATTTTGGTTAAGTAAGAAAAATAATTTTTCACTTAAATGATATGTTCTTGTTTTATCGCAGTGTAGGATTCCATTATGTAGATGTACCACAGTGTTTTAATCCACTCATCTGCTGATGGACACCTAGGCTGCTTCCAAATCTTAGCTATGGTGAATTATGCTGCTATGAATGCAGCGGTGCACATATTCTTTCTGATTGGTGTTTCTGGTTTCTTGGGATATATACCTAGAAGTGGGATCACTGGGTCAACTGTGAGTTCCACTGATAATTTTTTAAGGAAACTCGATACTAAAAAGAAGGAATTCTTACATTTGAAACAGCCTGGATGGAACTGGAGAGCATTATACTAAGCAAAATAAGCCAGATAAATATCACATGATCTCACTCATTTGTGGCATATAATGAACAACATAAATTTATTAACAAACATATATCCAGAGACAGAGAAGCATCGATCAGACTATCAAACCTCAGAGGGAAGGTAGGGGAGGGTGGGGGTAAGGGGGAGAGATCAACCAAAGGACTTGTATACATGCATATAAGCCTAACCAATGGACATAAACATTAGGGGCATGAGGGTATAAGTGGAGGCTTGGGGGCAATGGGGAGGGGGGATAAAGACACATATGTAATACCTTAATCAAAAAGAAAAAGAAGGATGTGTTCTTTTATGTTCCTCAAAATATTTTGAAACACATATTTTTACAAAGAGTTTTGACTTAGCAATCAAATAAATGGATAAATTAGGTTTGAACTATGGCTTGAAATCCAACTAAATAAAAACAGAAACACTAAGAAAGAATTTAAAAAATTAATGTTTTTAGACATGTAAAACTTTAGACAATTAAACAAATTAATGTTTTTTACGTGAACTTATCAGAAAAATCGTCAGAAATTAGAGGCATTTCTCCCAGAAAGTCAGTATTTTCTTCTAGTATATCAAATTCTATTTCATTATCGTCTTTACAGTTCATGTGAGATGAACCCTAAGGCCTTTATTTGTCAACATGTAGAGAACCCTGCACCCAACTTCAGAAGCAGCTCAGCTTCCCTTCTCCATGTGGACCAGGATTGGTGGAGTCTATCCCTTCTAAAATCCCCTGCAATTTCATCATTGCATGATAGGTAGTCACAAAAACACATCTTTGAAAATTTGTGCAAGTATGTCATTGAGGTAACCTCTTAGGGTGAGCACTGCTCGGGGAGGTTGTGCACCTGTACAACCTTGACAGGTCCTGCACACTGTTCTCCCAGAGGAGGGGACTCCCCACTGCTCCCTAGAAAACCTGCTGGTGCTGCTGCTGCCTCTCTTGGTCCCCAGGGTTGGTCCCCACTAGACAAGAAGCCTGTCAGTCTGATGGTGACAGTGCTCCCTCCCAGTGTTCACAGTGTATATCTTCCCTTAGGGGAGGTGGGGCATCTCTGAGATGGACTGGCATGGGCACTGCCTCTAGAGGATAGTGGTGATGCTTCATGGTCAGGAATGGCACCAGTTAAAATAAAAACAATAACTTTATTATTTAAAAGGGATTATACAATGGAACGATGAAGGCCAAAAACAGAAAAAAGAAAATAATAAAAGCAAAACTCTCCCAAAACCCCAAAGTAATAAAAAGATCAAAAAAAGAAGTATGCCATGGAGAACATAAAAACAAAATAAGAAAAGAATAGGGAAACATAAAGGCGTGGGGGAAATGAGTTTTTCCCTTGGGACAACATGGGTGTCTTCAAAAAGGGGCCCTTGAGCTGGCCCCTCCACAGGCAGCTCCTCCTCTGAGGCAGGAACCAGCAAGGGTCCCGGGAAGGTTCTTCTTGCAGGGCTGGTGGGGCCTCAGTTCTGTCTGGGTCTGGACCTGACTCCACAGCTGAAGCTGGAGAAGCTGCTGGAGGTGGCACTAGCTCTGAAGGTGCACACACCTCCAGCTCCTCAGGATGGACAGTAGGTGTTACAGGAGTTGTCACATCTGCCCCCTGGGCTGGTGCTGGAGTTGTGAGAGGAGAAAAGGTCACCTAAATGCCAGTATTCCCTTGTGGCCCCCAAACACAGAGCACAGCTAGAGCCCAGGACCCACCACAGGACGTCCTCCTGCCCAAAGTCCAGCAGGTGTGTTGTCTGAGGCCAGTCCCTGCTCCTGGCCAGGCTCTGGGGGTGCTGCCTGTGTGTCTGGCAACAATCCTTCCCCATAAGCTCTCACAGACTTCCTCACCCATTCCACCCCCACCACCCCACCTTCTCACCCTTGGGCTCTGCCTCCTTGGGCTCCAGGTCTTCTGTCCTGGTGCGATTAGCACAGCCACAGCACTCCAGGACAGAATTGAAAATGTCCATCCACCTGTTGGGACTGAGCGGCTTTGAGGTTGGAGGCTTGTGGGGCCTGGGCGGCTCTGGTGGAGGAGTCCTTC